>JACJUM010005602.1:15817277-15843147 GCA_020976665.1 Heortia vitessoides | reverse complement strand
GTTTTTATTAGATAAAAATATATTATAATAAACTCCTAGATAAGATGTTATTTGCTAGAAAAAAAACAATGTTTCTCAGATGTCAGACAGGACCCGAACCTGCATCTTTATTAGCCAACTTTTTCCTAGTATTCTTTTTGTGCTGAAATGTCTAACCTACAAATACTCAAACGTCAAACTTATACAAGTTTGAAGCAATCGATAATTAAAACATGGATACTTAATTACTTTGTCTTCCGCCTCACACCTGAGACACGTTGATTTGTTTCAGTAAATATTATCATAATTAGTCCAGAATTTTCTATGCATAAAACCTCTCAAAGTAATCCTAGATAAAAGTCAATTTATATAACTACGTTTAGTGAGTTTGCATACGAAATTTTATGAAAAGAATTTACAAGTTTCGTACCCTTGGTCTTTCTTAACATGAGACGATACAGTTTATTCCAAAAATCAACATCTTAATTGTTAATTTAAATATTTTTACAACGGAAACTACAAAATAATGTTCATGCATAATTTATCTACCCTCGCTGTAAATTCAAATTACAAATTCAAAGATAAGAATTGCAAGCACAACATAATAAATTTGACACCATCATTACAGCTATCTATTGGAAGTCCACTGTTGGACATAATCACCTTATCAAAAAAAGGAGAATTTTGGCCATTATTGCCGCGCTGGGCAAGTGTGTTGGCAAACACAGAGCGCTGCTTTCGTCACGGGGTTGCTGCTGCCCATCCCCACCCTATGCATTTGACCTACACTGTTTCGGATGGATATACCGCCATCGATCGGTTCTGATACCATACCTAAATTTTCTAATATCACACTAACTATACGGTTCAGACCTAACTTATAAACAGTCACGGAAGTACTAAATGACGTGAGACTGGAGGTATTTTATTCAACATATCTTTATACTGTACCGGAACACGCTTAGTTAAAAGTTTGAACTTATCACCTGAGCCATCTCAGCAGAATACCCTTCGGCCACTGCGTCCAGCTGAGGTCATTTTTTTCCGTGTATATCTGCAGGTTGTAGGCCAACAGGAAGCTGGACATGACGAAAAACGTGTGCGTCACCAGGCTACCGTTGAAAAGAATCTGTTTCATAGGATCCTCGTACGACTGCAAACGTTTATTTTGTTTAAATAAAGATCGCCAATACGAAGAATAGAATAGAAAACGTCCTATTTAAAAAACGGAGAAATTTCGCCCATAATTGCCGCGCAGCGCAGTTGTGGTAACAATCACAGAGCGTAGCTTCACCATAGGAATCTGCTGGCCATCTCCGCCCCGTACAATTTTAGCTACACTTTTTCGGGTTAACTCTGACGGTTCCAGCCCCCCAGTCGCCCTTCAGACACCTGATACAGGGGGAGGTACTATTCTACTCTAATAGAATAGAACTCACTGTAGTAGACACACAAATTGTTTTTTACTTTTGTGGGCATTTAATTGTCGTGTTATTCAATTAACTACCTTCATTGTAAGAAGTTACATTGCTTACCTTTTCAATGAATAATGGATTGTCGACGTACGAAAATGCCATGATTAAAACAGTGTGTGAGAAAAACACACAGATCATTGTCATTGTTCTGAAACAAATCGCTTTGGAAATTATTTTAATTGAACTAATGGTTATTTGTGCAATTCCATATTTTGTATTAGCACTTGGTTAAGTGTATTTATCGCAATGGGTACCTTAGTCCATAAAATAATTTCAGTCTTTCAAGGCGCGACTCGGTTCCCTTGCCGCTAGCAGCAACTAATCGCTCCCAATTTCGACGTATTGAAAAAGCTAATAAATACGGATTACCTGCAACCATCGTAAGTATCTTCTATAACATCTTGAATAAGATAAATGAATTTTAAAACACTTTCTATGAATTATTTGTGTTACCTACCTGACTTTCCTCGTTTTCTAACAAACATTTTGTCGTATATGCTTCCGATAACATTGAGCATAATTATAACTATATAAACTACAGCGACAGCTATATCGTAGCTGTCAATATTTCGTTTTTCACCAGCATTTTTACAGTAAATAATTTTATTTATCGACGCTCTCAGCCCATAGTTTCTCGAGACTATATCGTCGACGCATTCCTCAAGGGTTCGATTTAGGTCCACTTTATTGTTTTGATTATTGTGTTGGATAAACTTCTCACAGCTTGTTTGCACACATACTCCCCTGTGTATTTGTGAATGGTTGAAGTGTTTCATCTTGTGATCAGAGTATTGCTGTAGAACAAAAATACAATATTAATTGCTAGTTCCGTTAGTTCAGAAATAATTCATCTTAAGATATATTTTATCTACACGTATAAAAAAATGCACATATTAAGGTTTGCCGAATCTGAAATGTTAAATGAAAAAACTTATTTCTTCTAAAAAAGATATTTCCGCATGCCTAAATCTTCATCCGCATTTTTGATTAATATAGCGTAACTAAATCAGTAATTATCAATATTATTTCTTTGATTATTATTCGTATATTTAGTTCCTATTATACTAAATTAATTGAACTTAATTTTAGGGGTTCCTAAAACTTAAAAACCACAATATCATTACTTTAATTAATTTAGTTATATTAGTCGGTTCTGATGTTTAAATTTACTTTCTTAACTAGAAATTTTTACCATTGAAAGCAAATAAAATCCAACTTTATAATATTAATATTTTTTTTTAATCAAATAAAATAGCAATATATTTATATTAGTTTTATGTAACAAAATTATAAATCTCAGTTAATCTACAAAGAGTGTTGTTAATTACAAGTAAACAAGTTAAAGTCCCATTAAGTGTCATGGTGAGCATCTTGCAACCCAAGTACTTAAAGTAATCAAAGCAATTAAAAAAAATCTTTTGTCTGTGAAGTCGGTTTACTGGTGATAAATGAACTTGACAACGTCATAAGATAATACTGATGCATGGCAAGGCATGGTTGCATTTTTCTAAAGAACTTGACGAAACTTCTTCATATTGGCGAAAACTTCATCGCCATCATCATTACAGCCCTTGGAAGTCCACTGCTGGACATAGGCCTCCCCAAGAAAGGCAGAATTTTGCCCATAATTACTGCGTTGGGCAAGTGTGTTGGCAATAGCAGAGCGCAGTTTTCGCGACAGGGATGCCGCTGACCATCCTCAATCTTTGCATTTGAGCTTCGCTGTTTCGGATGGATATACCGCCATCTATCGGTTCTGATCGGACGAAAACATGTAAATGTATTATTGTATAGCAGCTGTCTACGCAGACGCGTCGCTTACTCAAGTAAGAGAGAGACAAATGTCGAACGTTGCCGAACGCGGAGGCCCATCGGCCTCTTTGTCGCTCATTCCGCGTTCTCGCTTGCACTTCAAGCCTTAAATGGAACGCCTCAGGGCGAAGTAACGCCGTATGAGTTATGTTTTAGGTGCGTGCAGCCGGCTCCATGGAATATATATTTTATTATCACGTCAATAATAAAATTTCCTTTAGACAGTAAATATAATACTTAACTATATGAAAGAGATGATTTGGAAGCAAAAAAAAGTTACATTCTGTCGAATTGTGAACCTCCTCCTTTTTTGAAGTCGGTAAAAAATATTCAATATTTATAAATATATAAAAAATATTTTATAGGCTTGAAAACGTTTTATTTTACTGTTAACATTATTTTGTTCGAGGTTTCGGTTACTATCCGGTTACCGTTCCCAAGATTAACAAAAAATGTAGTGTGTGACACGTTTTAGAGCTTTTAATAGAGCAGCTTTATTAAGAGTACTAAATGTATATTTTTTGAATATATATACTTATGTATCAGCTTCACATTTTGACTAATTCAGCGACAACAATAAAAAAGTGCATATTTGTTTGAATGTTTGTTACTCTTTAGTACCTATAGGTCAATGATTTAGGCTTTGCAGTGCATCTATATCCGAATATTTTGTAATTATTAATTTTGGATCTATTTTCTTATCGCGGAAATCGAAATCCACGCAGACGAAGTCGCTGGCGGTCGCTAGTATAACATACATTGTAATATATGTAGGACATCAGTCACGCCCAATATCGTAGACCGCGTCACGACTTAGATGACCCTCCCGATAAAATTACCGCGAAAATCGCAGCCCTTTCTCGCCCTCTCACTGGCATAAAACAATCACCTACACTCCACATGCACTCGTACAACAGAGCAGTACACCGCGTTCGCCGGCGAACGCGTAAAGTCCCTGCCCCTACGAGCGATAACCGACAGCCTTAGGGCTATCGGGCTCAATCTGTCCGTCCTCTTTTGCTACAATTCATTCATAGCAAATTCAACCCCAACGACGGCGGCCGAGCCTAGGTCGAGCCTCTAGAGGTGCCCGCGGACGCGCCGTCGGTCCCGCTCAAATCTCGCGAGCGGCCGCGGGGCACGCAGGATGGATACGGGCATCCGACCTCTCATCTATGAGAGGCCCCGCCCTCTTTTTTCGGTGGCGCTGGAATTGACGTCTGAGTAGTCCAGCACTAAGTTCGTCCAAAAAAAAAAGGACATCAGTATTAACGAGATATTTATGTGAAGATCTTGGCAATGGAGGTCAATTGAAAAGGTATATAATACTATTTAAACGTGCCTTATATATACATTCCTATAAAACTTATAAATTCCCGCAACACATCATACATTGTCCTGGCTTCGCGGTAAGTTGCTCAAAGCGGATACCAATCAACAGAGGAATCACAAATATACTAGTTAAATACATATATTTAAGACCCAGACACAGAACAAACACAAAAATCATCGTATAAATATTTGCCATGGGTGGGAATCGAACGACACTTGGCACACAAGATAGGATCACTACCATCTGCGCCATCGGGCCCGGCAAATAAATATTGTCTTAGGTTGTAATTTGTAACTAGATCGCGGAACTTAACAGCTATAATTATCGTCGTTTCCGAGTACGGCTATAGGTATTTCCATCACAATTTTCTTGGTAAGGTGACGGACAGGTTAGAAACGTGTGTAGCAAGTCCACTTTATGTATAGTTATGGTCAAGGCCTGTGAACTTAGACTTCGACTCAAGACAAATAATATGGATGTCTATAAAAATGGGGTTAATAGTATGTTACAATGCTATGGAACAAAAGGATAATTTCTGATCAAGATATTAAAGTAATTTGAGACACCCAGACACACAACAAGCACAAATATCATCATATAAATATTTGCCCTGGGTGGAAATCGAACCCACGACTCTTGGCACATAACATAGGATCACTACGATCAGCGTCATTGGGCTCGTCGAAGTTATTCAAACGAAATATAAATTTCTTCATTGAAAGTTATAAAACTATTATATACAAAATATTTTTTCGAAAATCCTTAAGGGGGCTAAAGGCGAGTGTAATGTTAGTGTAAAAGTTCTCTTATTTTCAAAATTATATAATAAAAATCTTATACCTAAGAATAATTAATACTGTTCTAAAACTTAACGTGGGTGAACCCGCGGGGCGCTGCCTGTAATCCTTACTAATATTATAAATCCGAAAGTAACTGTCTGACTGTCTGTTACGCAATCACACCTAAACTGCAGAACCGATTTATATGAAATTTGGTACACAGATGGTCTAAAGGCTTAGAAAGGACATATGCTGCCTACTAATTTTGCCCATAATTTCCGCGCAGGGCAAGCGTGATGGCAATTCGAGACGGGTATGCTGCTGCCCATCCCCGCCTTGTGCATTTGAGCTACATTGTTCGGATGGATATACAGCCATCTATCGGTTCTGGTACCTTAATCGCCTCTTATGACACGAGGTAAAGGGGGAGGTACTATTCTACTCTGGCTTTGCCGGTACCTCACAGCCCATTCATCTACTCATAATATTTACTTATAAAATTATGTAAAACTTATAGTTTGTCATGGTTTATCGCAGTTACTGTATGCGTAAAAAAGACTAATTCTATTAACAACTTTGACACAGGTATTCTTTTATATATTCAATCTAGTTTTCCTTTCATTTTCCGAATAACCAATGTTCTTTTTTAAAAGAACCCATTAATATTTTTCAATGAACACAAAACTTGAAACAGCAATCGTATAGCTGGACGTATATATATATTTATATATAAATATATGTATATATATCTAAATATATGCATATTTATACATAAACACCGCTTTTATTAGCTATTAAAGTTTGTTTAAGAGCTGAATTGCGACATAACATGTGTTTCACAATAAATTGATTGTTTGCTTATATAGATCCAATTGTGAATAAAAATTGAACGCAGTTTCTTATGTATGGAAAATTGAAAGTAATAACAAGTGACAATTTTCGCATACGTAGGTTATTTTTTCTGCAATAACAACCATTTTCTTTCAAAGATTCCACTTCATTTCGGGTTCAGCCAGCGGTCGCATGTACGCGCAAAATAATGAGGTTATTTACAACACTACATTAGGAAACCTTACTCAAATTATTATTAGTGTATTTCTACTATTTTATGCATTTATTGAATTTATTTATCTATTAAAAAAACCGTTTTGAAATCCGTTGGTTTGTTCTGGAGATTAGTAATAGCACTCATAGAGACAAACAGACAGTGGGTAGTGACTTTGTGTTATACTATCATCACATCAGCCATTAGAAGTCATCTGCTGGACATATCTGCTGGATAATCATGATTCATATAGGTATATGAAATATAGTTTCATACAGTATTTAGGTATAACAATGCTGTCAAATAGCCTTACTGAACTTTTCTAGCTACTGCACTTCTTCTGTACACGAATATCAGGAGAACCTTAACAGCTTGTGACGTCATCAAGTACCTGTATCATATCCATAAGTGCGGTAGCATTCCCGGCGTGAAGGTTGAAGTCCGCGACGCAGTAGGTCCTTCCTGGCTCGAGGAGACACGACGTGTAGTCGTCCAGCGCGAACAGTGCCGGCATCTTGTTGTATTCACTTTCTAGAATAGATAAAAAAGGATTTTTAAATGTATCTGAGCTGTAGATAAAGAGCTGTAGGTCATACAAACTAATTTTGCATCACCCTTTTCCCCTCTTTTAGGAGGATTATCGAAATAAAAATATTTTACACGTGTTCCATGACTTTCAATGAAGAACCTTTAAATGGAATTTCCGATTAACTTCAAAAACAGCAAAGTTTCAGACTAACATTGCACCTCCGTTTTACCCACTTAAGGGATGAATTTTCAAAAATCCTTTCTCAGTACTACCCTCCTTTATAAAAGAAACCCGTGTACAAAATTTTAAGATTCTAATCCTCATAGTTCAGGCCCTGCATTGATATATCAGTCAGTCAGCTTTTCTTTTCAGATAAACCATTATTTTCCCTCGTGATGGTATTATGCGTGATCAGCTGGGCCAAATATACTGACTCATTTTTTGTATTGAAATAATATAATTGAAAACTTAAAACGGGAAATTTAATCGAACATTTTATCTCTTCTCTCTCTATCTTATGCGGCAAAGGTCGTGAGTTCGATCACCACCAGAGCATTATATATTATTGTAGGCTATTTACCACGGATTCAGGTCAACGTATAAGACGTTGTAGGCATTTATTATTATTATTAAGTGTGGTGAATTTGTTCCTCTTTGAAAGTTGTGAAAAAAGTCCGTGACAGCATATTATGTCAATCTTTTAAAATTGATTTACTACTTTGTTTTTGGTATTAAAATTTGATCAAAATTTGTCCAATATTTGTGAAAGTGCTTTATCAACATCATATTAGTCCTTACACAAATAAATGCGCAGCCTAAAGCTCAAATACATATAAATAACACCCAGACACAGAACAAATACAAATATTCATCATTTAAATATTTGCCCTGAGTGGGGGCTAGACCGATTGAAAAAATAAATGAAAAAAGAAAAACCATTATAACAGCCAAGCGCACTCTTAGACGCCCACTAATGCAGGATCACGCTAAATCCAATAGGTCCTATTGTAAAATCAGTCAGGGTCCATGTTCAGCAGTGGACGTCCTACGTGATGATAATGATAAATTATCATATAAAATATTTTTTTCTGAGCAGCCAATTTAATTGCGCGGTCTGTAGACTATCAAACTAAGTCGTCAAATCCACGGTCGATGGGCGTTGTGTCTCCATAAAGAGTAGCCAGAGAATTGTACTGGCGACACCACAAGGTGACAGGAATGCGGAACCCATTCATTGTACACGGAACGTGTTTATGTGCACTCGATGGAAATAGTACATTATTTATTTTAATTTGGTATGATTTATCTAACCCGACAGACGTTGTTCTGTCTCATAAGCGTATATATACTTATATCTATCTATATATCATATCAGCGACAGAAAATCAACTGTTGGACAATGGCCTCTCCAAGACAGATGGATTTTTGCCTATAATTGCCGCGCTGGGGAGGCGTGATGATACCCATTCCCGTCCTGTTATATTCTAGCTAGGTATACTATTTCGGGTGGATATACTGCCGTCGGTTCCGGTGCCTTAGTTGCCTCTTACGACACCTGGCACAGGGGGAGGTACTAGTCTACTCTGCCGGCACCATATGGATAATAAATTGTTCAAATTAAGTTCAATGAATAAAAAAATAAGATCGATTTCTTAAAAAAAATAATAATAAAATCACTAGTAATTAAAAAAAAGTTAGTACTAGTTTCTCGTTTTTCCATATTTACTTATATTTATAAAATAAATAGATACCTTTGATTGTTACTTATTCGTGCAATCCAGAAGGTTATCTTAGAAAAAAATCAAACAAAGAGCTTAAAAGGGGTAGATGGCGGACCAGATGGTGCATTCGGTAGTTACCCTATATTGTAAGCTGAAGGTTATATAAGGTTCCATCCCCACCCTGGACAAATGTTAGGTGATGATCATTTGTGTTGTGTGTTATATATGTATTTAAGTAATATATTAGTAATTCCTCTGTTATATAATAAGTCTGATAAGTGGCTTAATAGACTTGCGTCACGTGTGTGACGCATGTGTTGGACTAGACTTATCTCGGAGTCAAGTCAATGTATGAGATGTTATATGAATATAAATATTACTAATCAATGAATACCTGTTATTATAGTTTTAATGCTTCCATTCAAGTTATGATGACTTTATTATTTTTATAATGACAATTAGCCGAAAGGTACCGGTAGAGTAGAATAGTATCACCCTCTGTACAAGGTGTCGTAAGAGGCGATATGAGTGCCGAAGCCGACAGATGGCGGTATATCCATCTGAAATAGTGTAGCTTACATGCAGGATGGACATGGTTTTCATTTTCACCATCAAGTTTGAAAAGGAGAGGAGACAGTTTCTCCATCAAGGCGATATTAAAGACACCAGACTTTTTCATAATGGCCGCTAATGAAATTGTTCCAATTTCAAAAATTGAACAAAATGGAAATAATAATGCACCTCGTCAATTAACAAGCCGTGAGGTACCGGCAGAGTAGAATAGACCATAGATCCCCATGTACCAGGTGTCGTAAGAGGGAAATTAGGTACCGGAACCGATAGATGGCCGTATATCCATCCAGAACAGTGCAGCTCAAACGCACAGATCGGGATGGGCAGCAGAATCTCCGTCGCGAAAGCTGCGCTCTGCAATTGCCAATACCCTTAACAAGCGCGGCAATAATGGGCAAAATTTCCTCTTTCTTGGGGAGGCCTATCTAGCAGAGGAATTCCAATGGCTGGTAATATGATGATGATGATGATAATGAATTAATACGGTGGTTGTCTCGCTTAACATCGCCTCACTATACACTATAATGATCAACGCTTTATTTGTACGTATGTATGTTTGTAACATATTTTGACCCACTTTAGACGGACAGATTTAACCTAGTTAATATTATTTAACAATAAACAGAACAAAAAAAGTAAAATGTTAAGTTTTGTTTTTATAACAAAGTGGAAATAATGATAAATAAAAAATACTTACAGTATTCTAAATAAAGCGTGATTTGCGTCATATTTTTCGTAGACTTAGCAACCTACGACATTTCGTAATATTACTAGTCTTCATTACTTTCAATTCATGGAAATTATTCTATTTGACTTTTTAGTTTGATGTATTTTTAAAGGGTGGTTTTTAAACTATAATTTTTAAATTTGACAATATTGTATTCAGACCACTCGAACATACAGACACAAATGCACCTCGTGCTATACGTACGGTAGTTACCTCGCTCACCTAATCTTGAACCACGGTTCAATGTCAGCTGTGTGGTGCATAGCAAATCACGAGTTAAGACGAATAATACGTCAACAAGACAATGCAAAATGTTCCCCATTACATTCAAAACCTTATATCAAAATTAACAAAAGGCTTTTATTTCATCGCAGTCTAATACAACACATAAACAAATAATGTTTACGATATAAGAAAGAAAAGCTTTAGCAAACGCGAATACAAAAGTAACGAGTATTTATGTAATTTCTTAATTACCTTTCATGTCAAGTCAAATTTCGACCGTCAGAAATTGAAATAAAATGGCATGAGGGACGTATGAGCAAACATATTTGTATTGATTTAATTCTGACTTTTGTTAATTTTTTTTATTAAATTTGAATCCTCTTTGATCTTTGATTCAATTTTAATAATATTTGTTAAAAATTATTTGAACATATATATTTTCAAAAATATATTAATAGCTTCTGAAAAATAAAGTTATAATGAATGGTTATTGTCTTTATTGTTCTTCTTGTACACCTGTACATTGTTTCTTACGACAATTGAATTTATGACCGTCGATATATCTTTATTTAAATAGGCCTATCATAGGCACTTTAAAATCGACAAAACAACAAAAAACCAATGAGTATATAAATTTGCTTATTACGTGATAATATATAAGCGAGCCGCAAGCGTCAATAATATTGAATTATTTACAGTACGCTTGCGGCTCCCTTATATATTATATATCAAGTTCTCTATATGTGGACCTTCTCAGGCAAAAGATTGCCGACCGTTACCTTTATTAATTTAACTAGCTGCCCCGGCAAACGTTGTTCTGCTATATAAAAGATAAAAATAAGTAAATTACTAAAACAACTATTAAAAAATAAGGATTGGTGATAGAGGGGTCTCTAGGGAAATATAGGGTTATATGCAAAATAAATATAAAATTTTGGCTGGATAGGTAACCCTTATCACCTAGGGGTATGTAAAATAGATGAAAGCCGATTCTCAGACCTACAGAATACGTGTATTAAATTTCATAAGAATCGGTCAAGCTGTTTCAGAGGAGTATGGTAACTATCATCGTGACACGAGACTTTTATATATATTTTATATATTAGAAGATAAAACGTCACATGATTACTACAACAACGTCATTACCTAATTTAATCAATATATAAAAACTATGATTACTCTGTGTGTTATATCTAGTCCTTATTTGAACCTTGTTTACCGAGTTTTGTTCTATCCTGTCGTCATTTGTCCTGATAGCACATATGGCGAGAGAAAAAGTAGCAAAATGTACACAGATTTTAACAGAACGGCAACCACGAGACAGGAAAAGATAAAGACGTGGACAGGTATAAATATGGTCAGATGACATCAAAAAAATTTGGAAGAGCTACATGGAAAAGACAAGCGAAGGATAGATATGAATGGAAGCAGCTGGAAGAGGCCTGTGTGTCACAAGACACGCTGAGCACTGAACCGGGGAACCCGATGTGTAATATATATAGTTAAGATGTACATATTTTTGGTATTCAGTAATAAAGGTATTTTTAAAAGGTATTTTATAATTATGTAGTTTTTAGGAAAAGTAATATTATTATACCGAGTTTTGTAGTAGTTGTATTTAGAACAGTAAGTGATGTATGGATATAAATGTATGTAATTATCATCACCTGGACTACTGGTTGGACATAGTCCCGAGAAATGCGGAATTCCGCCCATAGTTACCGCGCTGTACCAGCGTGTTGGCAATCGCAGAGCGCAGCGGTCGCGAAGGGGACGTTTCTGCCCATCCCCACCTTGATCACTTGAGCAACACTGTTCCGAATGGATATATTGGTACAGGGGGAAGTACTATTCTACTCTGCCGTACTCTCAACCGCATATTTCTTAAATTTGCCATAATGTAACCGAAACGTCAAACTAAACATGTTTAAAGTTAAGTAAGCCGCGTTTTGAAACCAGTAAATTTTAGAAAATATTCTAGTTTTGTTTATTTAAAATATAAAAGTCTTGTCTGGTAGACGTAACGGCTCGGAAAAATAATAGAATATCTCCCGTGGGACGTTACACAAAGGGAAGCCCATGCCGATAAAATCAAGGACGCGTAAATGATAGAATTAATTTATTATTTATTTAATAATTGAAATAATCATTTATTTTCTCTTAATAAACATTATTTATCATACCAGCCATTGTGAGTCTATTGCTGGGTAAAGGCCTCCCCAAAAAGGCGGGATTTGCCCATAAAGGCCGCGCTGGGCAAGCGTGTTGGCAATCGCCGAGCGTAACTTTTGCGTGGAAGATGCTGCTGCCCACCCCTGACCTATACATTTGAGCCACACTGTTTTCGATAGATATACCGCCATCTGTCGGCTTTAGCACCTCAGTCGTCTTTTATGACAACTGGTAAAAGGTGAATTTTTATTCTACTCTGCCGGTACCACATGGTAAAAAATCAGACGAAACATTTTTCTGCTCGTATAGTTATATATATATGTTTCTATGTATGTATGTTTGTTTGTCGTACTTAATTCACCTCAAACTTTCACCAGATTTAACATTCTTTCTATCCAAAGGTTGCCTGTAAAAAATTGCATTTACCGATAAGGCCGCCTCTTGTACCTAGTATTCCATGTTTTTGTGATGTTCTTGTGTTGTTTTTATTGGTGTACAATAAAGAGTATTTGTTATTATTATTATTAATTTATGTTTTTCGATGTGGAGGCTGGTGACCGAAAGTATAGCTAGATATGCTCCTCTCCGACTTATCTCGATAAACATCGGTTGATGCAGATAATTTCTGTGCCATAAAGTTCACCTGTTGTATAATTTTTTAATAATGTTCACAACGTGAAACAAAATAATGTCTATAATAATAATGTTTGCCGTCCTTGTTATCGACAGACCAATGAGAGACAAACAGTGTTTCCTCAACAAGCGTTACTCTATTTGTATATCGTTATTGGGTGTAAAACAAATCTAATATACATATGAATCTTATTTATTGTAGGAATTGTCTTTTGTCACAGATGGACGTTCCATCGATTACAGGTCGTTTCAAATCTCTATTTTTATATTTTTTGCTGGCAGGTTCTTTTCTAGCAGATCGCGTTTCCCAATAAGCAGATGGACTATTTTCAATTTCATGTTTAAACAGTACCGTGAAGTACCAGCACGGTAGATTAGTGCCTCCAAGTACAGTACCCTGTGCCAGGTGTCGTAAGAGGAGACTTAGGTACCAGAACCAATAGATGGTGGTATAGGAAGTCATTTTTCAATTCATACAACATCTTATACATTGACCTGACTCCGTGGTAAGTCGTTTAAAGCACTTGTGTTACGGGCATCAGACAACAGAGAAATCACAAATATGCTACTTAAATACATATATTTATCCCAGACACGGAACAAACACAAATATCATCGTATAAATATTTGTCCTGGATGGGGATTGAACCGACGACCGCGACGCACAAGGTAGGATCACTACCATCTGCGTCATCAGGCCCGGCAATAGAAAAGCTCGTTTTTAAGTGTAAGTTACGCTCTTTACATTTTTGTTTACTATTTACAAGACTATGACGACAAATTTTGAACTCAATACAGTAGCATTAACAGAAACTTCTAGATAATCATATCAGACATTGCCAGTCCACTGCTCAATATAGAACTCTCAAGAAAGGAGGAATTTTGCCTATAATTGCCGCGCTGGGCAAACGAGTTGCAAATGGCAGAGCACAGCTTTCCCGACAGGGATGCTGCTGCACACAATTACTATTACTTACTTTTCTACTCTGCCAGGACCTCACGGCTAACTGACTGATGAGGCTGATGACTAACTCTGATGACCCTACCGGGTCTTTAAACAATAATATAATGTTGACTAACTTTGATGACCCTACCGGGTCTTTAAACAATAATATATTGATGACTATCTCTGCTGAACCTACCGGGTCTATAAACATTTCTACTCTTATACCTACTATATGTTTAAAGCATAATTTACTCGTTCAAAGCACTTGTGCTACGAACATCAAACAACAAAGGAATCGCAAATATACTACTTAAATACATATATTTAACACCCAGACACGGAGCAAACACAAACATCATCGTATAAAACAAAATACTGTAATAACTTACAGTTGGAATTATTTGAAAAACTAAATAAGTTTTTAGAAATAACCGACATGGTGCTACCGCCAATTCATGATATGGTTAATTTTGAATGTTTTTATAACTTCATATCATTATTCGTTGTGTCTGATTAATAAAGACGGCTCCAATAATTAAGTTGAACACCAGAAAACAACTTGCATGAAAACTGAAGGTGAGAAAGGTTCCATTATCACTTAGTGGTTTCCATCAGTTATCATTGAGTTCGTTATAGTCCATGTGGATAAAACTGTCTATTTATTAGTTCCGTGGACTCGTGGTCAGGTCAAGTAAAACAATATAAAAATGTATGAACTAAACTTACATAACTTGTATATAAGCACTTTACAAGTGTAATATTATTTTTACAGCTGCCCCATATTGTTCTTTGCAAAAAGTATTCTAAGTAAATAGGTAATTTAAATATTGAATTTTATTTGAGTCAACAAAAGATGAAATAAAAGAAGTGGAAAATAATATTGAAATAAGAATTAAGTGTATTAATTTATGTTTTTGTAATATTATACTACTTACTATAAAATAAAGTCACTACCTGCTGTCTGTCACTACGTATGCTTAGAAATTTAAAACAATGCAACAGATTTTGATGCTGTTTTTAAGTAAATAGAATAACTCAGGAGTAATATTTATATGTTTACCCTGAAACGGTCTACAAAAAAGTCCGCGATAGGCATATGTCTATCTTTTAGGGGATAACCCACAATAACCATTTTTTAATCTGGCACCCGTAAAAAGCTAAGGCGAGTCGTTAGTAAAATATAAGCTTGAAAAATTAATTAGTGAAGATAGAAAAGCAATACGTTCACTTACCATTCAGAGAATAAATCACTGCCCAACAGTTTCTAATCAGAAATAAAAATGAAAATATATGCAATCGTAGCATTTTGTCATTAATTTCCACCGAAATCCGTAACTAAAAAAAAAGCCCTTTTTTAAGAAAAAAAGCAACGTTGTTTCATTTACTTTCGATGTACACAGCAATTCGAAATTTGAAAGAGGTTGCGTTGCACATATTAAAACCTATATTTATTTTATGGCACTTTTTTTGCAAAGCTATATAGACTTTTTTTAAGCAGGCCAGTGCTTAATAAGGCTAGCACTAGTGTAATGAGACGTGGGGTGTTTTATCCTTGTTGATCTAGATGAGATGACCTTACTGGCCAGTGACGCGTCGAGGCATGCGCAACGTTTGTGATTGCACTAGCGTGACAACTAGTGCATACGGCTGGTACCTAGCGATTTTTCCCTTAGACCGATCTAAGACAATGATATAGGCTGTGTAATTAAATCTCTTGTCTAGCGGCCTCATATAAATAACAACAAATAAAATTGTACTTAAATGAAATTCATCGATTTACTCATATGAGAAAAAAATTTTGTTAGCGCCGACCCTAGAATGGGTTCCATTACCATTAACCCGAACTATTTAGTAATGATGGAACTTTACTTACCACCAGTTTTACTTTTAGGTTCCTTTCTGGTGGCTGTGTAATGAACCTGCATTAAACTTAGTTTTAAGACCCGTTTGGTGCTGGCAAACTAGTATAAGATAGGCCTAATTTAAATGTTACATGTCTCCTATGATCCCGCCAGGTCATCAGGGTCATCAGTTTTATGAATATAACAGAACTTAGTACTTCATATTTCTGAAATAATAATGTTCTATTTATTATTTTTGAAGATTCGCATGTGCCTACTTGAATAAATAATATTTTAATTCGATTTTTAGTAAGTTAGAACTTAAACATTTTTTTTTATAAATAATGGTACCGAATTTTGGCAGATAGTTTAGTATCGTAAATGTACATAAGGAAACTGTTTGATTCTGAACCCGGAAATATCTTTATGAGACGCAAATAAATGGAAATTAAATCAAATGGGCAGGGGCCGATCAATTAAAAAATAGCATAACAGTTTTTTTTTGTTAGACCAGGTCGACCTACGAGCATACAGTCCGCGTGATAATAAGCGTCACCGCAGCTTTAGACGCTCGTCATATCACAAGGATATCACCGGCGCGTAGCCAACTTTGTGACTTGAAGATATTATGTTACATTATCCAGTCATTGCTCTGCCTCTCTCGCCCTTCAAACCGGAACAAGGCAAATCGAACACAGCTATTTGGCGGCAGAAATAGCTGAGAGTGAGATACCAATGTAGACGACCTTTGTATGGGGTCTACCTAGTCTAGAGATACCTTTTAATAATATCACTTATAAGTAAATCGGCTTTCGCCTTTGATTATAATAAATAAATTCCCACAATATCTCATACATTGACCTGACTCCGTGGTAAGATGCTTAACGCACTTGTGTTACTGACTCTGAGGAATCACAAATGTACTACTTAAATAAATACATTTAACACCCAGACAAACTAAACGCAAATATTATCATTTAAAAGTTTGCTCCGGGGTGAGAATAGAACCCACGACCGTGGCGCACAAGATATTATCATTACAATCTGCGTCATCGGGCCCGTCAAACTGTTGTATACCTATTGAATCGTTGACCTATCGATATATCCTCCATTGACGCTTCCATCTATCACCATGTATAACTGTTACGATGGCTGAGTTTTCCCAGGTTATTACAGATTTAGATCCATGATTTTGTAGTGTCGTATTAAATTGTTAACGCATGTTAGTTTGCGTAATCAATTGATTAATCAATTAATTAAACTTATTTATCTATACTATTGCCGTGGGGTACCGGCACAGTAGAATAGTACCTTCCCCAGGTGTTGTACGAGACGACAAAGGTACCAGAGCCGATAGATGGCGGTATATACATCCGAAACAGTGTAACTCAAGAGTATAGGACAGAACTGGGCAGCTGCTTTCCCGCCAGCCAGCCCAACGCAGCAATTATGGGCATATTCCTTCTTTTTTTGATTCATTACACGAGCCACTAGAAAATAACCTACAAGAAAAACCTTTGGTGATAAATGTCCCATAAATAGTGTCAATGGAACCCCTACCAAACCGTTGTTTTAATGCTAGGTTAGAGCAGTTCTATCCTATTTTTATCATTGGTTTAAATTTTAACACGATAGTATGCTTTAAAAATAAGCTTAACCTTTATGTAATTTTTGAATTTATTTATCTTCTTTGATTTTGTCTACACAAAGAAGTGTATGTAAGTAAGATTTTGATTTATAATGTACAAATAAAAACAAACCCTGATATTGAGTGAAGCGATCTCAAAAATGTCTTTTTTAGAAACGACCTCCCCGCGTGATTTTTTTTCACTTGATGATTAATTTATACTAGAGTTATGCGTGAGTAATTAGAGATGTCTTTTTTAATTGTAATGTAAAAATGTTAAGAACAACAATGTATGAACATTTATGCACTTAATCATAAAATAAATAAGTCGTGGGGTACCGGCAGAGTAAAATAGTATCTTTATCTGTACCGATGTGTCGTAAGAGGTGACTAAGGGACCAGAACCGACAGATGGCGGTACATCCATGCAAAAAAGTCCCCATACATACAACATACCCCTTTCCTTGCCTATGTCCAAAAGTGGACTTTTAATGGCTGGTATGATGATGATGATGATGATGATAAAGACATTGGCAAAATGGCGTGTTGGCAATCGCAGAGCGCAGCTGTGCATTAGAGCTGCACTGTTTCGGGTAGATATACCGCCATCTGTCGGTTCGATATCTTAGTCGCGTCTTATGATAGCGGCTGCAGTGGGAGGTACTATTCTAGTCTGCCGGTACCTTACGGCAAATTACATACATGTAACGGATTCTATTGCACAAGCGTAGCGTAGCGTCTTGGGGTGCCTATTATTTCTTATTTATATTAATAACCTTTCAAGCGTAATAGATGAACATTGTGTCCTCTTTGCCGATGACTTATTTGTTTTGATTCCTGGCTTAAATTATATAGAATTGGAAAGTAAAATAAACAAAACAATGAAAAATATAAGAAACCGGCTTGAAACACATAATCTGGAACTTAAAATCTAATATACACATGAAATTGGAAATTATAGATACTGCCACCTTTTTAGGAATTGGCTTAGATACACATTTCAATTGGAAAAGTCTCATCCGACAATTAATAAAAAAAAGTCTTCCTTTGTCTATGCCCTGAATCATCTCAAAAGAGTGACAGATTAAAAACTGCCCAAACAGCAAACTTTGCGTACGCACACACAAGAGTATCGTAGGGCATTATTCTTTAGGGAATTTGAAATAAACAAACTTTCTATATTACAAATAAAATGTCTCTGAATAAAGACTAATATTCACCAAATAGAATCCAGTACAAGCCATTTAATAACACATTATATATTGACCCTAACATTTATTTATACACTAGAGGCAGGTAAATTTATAAGAAAATAAGCAAACTTTATTCACCAATTAAAAATCTAAATGTCAAAAAATTAATTATGACTTTCCTTTGATGATGTAAACCTTCTAAAAATAATATTATAATATACTAGAGTTTATAAAGGAAACGCTAAATAGCTTGAAAGTCAACGTCTCTTCTACTTTATAAAAATAATTAATAAATAGCCATTGTTTAAATGTTGTGTTTTTGTGTTAATATCTATTGATAAATCCAAATATTATAATAAGTTTATTGTAGATTAGATGTTAATTTATTGTATTTAATTTTAATATATATTACATAATATGAATAGAATAGGATATTAGTTAAGCTAGTTAATTCTTATACTCGTATATTGCAAGGTTCTTGCAGGGCGTTTCATGAAACTCTTATTTGTACTTGGTCCACTATGTTGATGTGATGTGACAAGCAATAAATAAATAAATTCAATTAAACTTTCTTATTTTATAAGCCCAGGTCGACAAACAACAAACAGTTCGCGTGAAGCTGCTGTAACGCTTACTACGTTACAGCAACCTAAAAAGACTCGTAATATCACAAAGACATCACGAGCGCGTTTACAACCTTGTGACTTGGATATATCATATTAAAATAATGGTTGACCCTATAGTTGACCATGCACCGGTTGTTGACCACTTGAGGCTTTGAGTGTTAATATTAAGCTTTCCCGCCATTAAGCGTTTGATTTTATGTTGGCTATATGTTATCGGTACTAATTCATATCAACAATCATATTACGTACAGAATGAGACAACCAGTGAACCTTAAAATTTCGTTTTGTTTTCACTTGTCACTGACCGCCTTGATTCGGCCGCCATTGCAGTAACGACAGTGTTTAGAAAGGTAAACACATTTAAAATTTATTTTCTATTGGATTTTAATGAACTTGCTCGATTGATTGTTTTTGTAATCATTTTATGTTTATTTTGAAGATTTTCAATGAATTTAAAGTATAAACGATTTATTTAATGAGTTATTTTACTGGTTACCAACTCATACATGATTTGATTAGGTAGGTGCTCCTGTGGTGGACCAAATGAACAACGACAAACTCTCTTTATCTTTTATTTTTTTGTTTTACAATATGCCACCAAAAAAGCAATTTTCTCGGTACAGTGAAGACGATATTTATGATGCGCTTAAAGAAATACAGTCGGGAAACAAAATCAGAGAAAGATGTCGGAAATTCAACATACCCCATTCTACAATAATAAATAAGTTAATGCCGACGTCTCAGTGTTTAAAAAGCTTAAAGTTATTTCTGGTGATTGGAAAATGTGCCATTTAGATTAAAGAATACTATTGTCATTGTTGAGACTGACCTTAATTTAATTTACCTATTGATCTCAATTATTCCTAAGAACAAACATAATAAAGTTGATATAAAATACATCTGCTTTTAATGTTTTTATTTCACTTTCTTTATAAAAGTATGAATGTTCATACTCTGTTACTAATCTTGGCAACAATTACACCTTAAATTAAGATAACTTACAATATAAAAAATAAGGCCATATAGCAATATTGCCCTCGAGGTAGATTTCCTCTGTTCTGAGAAGTGTTTCTCCCTAACTCCCTTTGTTTCATTTAAACGGCGTTGTCACATATGAGCAGCACGTTTATTAGGACTACCCATATTTAAGCAAATTTGCTACCTACTTCAGATTCTCTAAAAGTAAAAAAAAAAACAAAAATTTTAACAAAACAAAAACCGACTACAAAACAAAAAACTATTTCAAAACAAATTAAAATGCATTAAAAAGTAAAAAATAATTGCGTATTCGTCTACGACTTAATAATCAACTTACTTTTTTTTAACTAAACAATATGTGTGTACGATCTATGTGCTTGCTGCGCTAGAAGGTAGGTACTACCTACTTCAAATTTAGCTGAGCACATACCAATGAATAACAATGATCAAATTAGGTTTTAGAGTCCTAAGTCAAATGAAATTAAAAATATTAGAATACTTAATAATCAATTAAAATATTACGATATTTTTACAATTATTATTATTTTTGGAGTCGGTCATCCAAGGTAGGTTTGTCGTAGTCGCACGCGCGATTTGACGGCGCGTTGGGCGAGAGCGGGGCCGGGGCGGGAGGGGAGCTAGCAAGTGAACACGCCGGGCAGCCGCCGCCCACGTGCCGCGCCAGTCAAGGGAAAGAAGCGATACGGGTCATTTGATTATGAACCTTTCAGATTATCTCTTTCTATACTGTCACCGTCTGTTTTATGGTAATTTCTTGTGTTTGTAAAATTGGCTATATTTTCGTATTATCGTTTGTTATATTATGTCTCAGCTTAGTGTCGAATTAAAGTTTGTTTTTTTTATTTAATTAGGTATGGGTATTTGTCGTTGGTATATGTCGTTTCATTTATTGGTGCAGATTTTGTCAGTGCATATTGCAGTTCGTATAAAAGTTAATTTGTAAAAAAAATATTTCTTTAAGCATTCTCGTACATATTCTTATTGGTAGGTATATGTTTCGTTGGCTGACACCGACTCAAAAAATAATAATCGTAAAAAGATCGTAATAATTTGATTGATTTTTAAGTAGGTATTCTAATATTTTTAATTTCATTTGACTTAGGACTCTAAAAAATAATTTGATCGTTGTTTGTTATTCATTGGTAAGTACTCGGCAATATTTGAAGTAGGTAGTACCTACCTTCTAGCGCAGCATACATATATCGTACACACATATTGTTTAGTTGAAAAAAAGTAAGTTGATTATTAAGTCGTAGACGAATACGCAATAATTTTTTACTTTTTAGTGTATTTTAATTTGTTTTGAAATAGTTTTTTTGTTAAATCGGTTTTTGTTTTGTTAAAATTTTTGTTTTTTTTTTACTTTTAGAGAATCTGAAGTAGGTAGCAAATTTGCCTAAATATGGGTAGTCCTAATAAACGTGCTGCTCATATGTGACAACGCCGTTTAAATGAAACAAAGGGAGTTAGGGAGAAACACTTCTCAGAACAGAGGAAATCTACCTCGAGGGCAATATTGATAGTTACTTGTGAAGAGCGTAAAATCAGACTATTTAAAATGCGGTTTACATGAAAAGAGTTTTGAGTAGGGAAAATGTCGAACAACGCAGTCACCGTCTCGGCTTGATCAGCAATAGTTATTTAATAAAACGGAGGAGCAACGCGCCCACCGTCTTGGATTAATCCACAATCGTCTGTAAAATGAGACGGAGGAGCAACGCGCCCACCGTCTTGGATTAATCCACAATCGTCTGTAAAATGAGACGGAGGAGCAACGCGCCCACCGTCTTGGATTAATCCACAATCGTCTGTCAAATGAGACGGAGTCGAGTAACACAAACTCCGTGAGGTGTTTGCTTTATATCACTTAAAATTATTATGTCGTCTAGATAGACAAATTTCAGTTATTGTTGATTTTTTCAAAAACCACTGAATCAAATGCGATAAAGTTGCTATGGGGCCATACGGGAAGCACCAGCTTTCAAATAAGAAAGAAACATCTAAATCGGTTCACCCGGGTGAAAGTTCTGAGGTAACAAACATAATAAAAATTAAGACGAATTGAGAACCGCCTCCTTTTTTTGAAGTCGGTTAAGACTCCGCGGTAGAAATAGGTGAGAGTGAGGTACCAATGCAACAACCTTTGTATGAGCTATATCTTATGTAGATCAAGAAATGGGTAATTCTTCCCATAATTGCCGCGCTGGGCAGGCACCGTGGCAATCTTATTTGCATCTATTTAAATTGACTATTATTTTACCGCATATCTCTAATACTCGAGACTCGGCTCTCAATAGAGTCTTATGTTAATGAGGTACAACTATGACCTGCGTATAGAAATATTATGTGAGTGAGTTTTAGTTTGTGTCAGTCACGTTTCAAGAACGTTACCGAAATCTGTGAGACGTAGTGGTTGTGTGACGGTGAGCAGTGTGTATTAAATAATTGACGAGTTCACCTTGCGAATAACTTGTCTATATTCTGGTTGATTTATATAATGATAGCAATTAATATATATAGGTATATATATATATATATATATATATATATATATTTATATAAGCAAATGATTAATCCCCCCCCCCATTTACCAGGTGCCGTAAGAGGCGACTAAGGTACAAGAACCGACAGATGGCGGTATATCCATTCGATACATTTGATATAGCATTACTCAAATTATCGGAGCGGGGATGGGCAGCGGTATCTCCGTCGCAAAAGTTGCGCTCAGCGATTGCCGGCACGCTTGCCCAGCGCGGCAGTTTTGGGCAAAATCGCCCATCTTGGGTGGGTTTATGTCCTGCAGTGGTCTTTCAATAGCTGTTAAAATGTTATCGCATGTAATATTTTTTTTTACTTTACATTTTGTCAGAAGATGATTCTTATGACAATGAGTATAATATGAAAATTTTCTTAACAACAATTTTAAGTTGTGTAATATATTCTTATAGTGTTTTACATAATTATAAGTCGTTTCATGACGTTTCAATAAGACGAAAACGTCTGTTAGGTTAGCCTTAGTTAGTTAGTTGATCCAACTTTTTTGAAATCGCATTTCATCACTAAAGGATAACATTTGTAGACCAACTTCATCATCATATCAGCCGTCAGATTCTGCCCTTCTTTGCCGCACTCGCGTGTTGTCAATTGTAAAGCGTGGTTTAGACCGGGCTGCTATCTAGGCCCGCCTGCGTATTTAAATTTCGCTGTTTCTGATGGTTGTACCGCAATCTGTCAGTTCCGGTACCTTAGCCGCCTCTTACGGTACACAAGGAAAGATTTTGTAATTTATCTCTGCCGGTACTCCACGGTTAAGTCAAAGTAGACAAAGTGCTTAAGAATATTTTACTACTTATGATGGGTTATTTGGAATAATGTTCACAATGATGCCCAAGGGCTTCCTACTATTACAATGCTCGCTAGTATTGGTCGTGGGTGGTTCATCTTCGGGTCGTTGATCAGGTTTTCTTCAAATATTATAGGCTTGGATTCTCCATAAAGGCTGTGCATATTATTTTTACAATGCATTTTACATGAATGCGTCTATAGGGTACGATAATCTATCGATAAAATCTTAAGACGATGGTTCGTTGGCGCCGACGCCGGTAGGGGTTCCATTAGAACTAACTATTTGATATCGATGGAATCTTTGTCACCACCAGTTTTTCTTGTAGCTTCCTTTCTGGTAGCTTTTACAATAAACCTGCATTAAACTTTGTTTAAAGACTCGACTGGTGCTAGCAGACCAATATAAGGTAGGCCTCATATATATGGTAGATGACTCTTATGACCCCGTGGGGTCATCAGGGTCATCAGTATTATAAATATAATATATTTTTGAATTAACATTGTTCTATTAATTATTTTTGATAATTCGAAAGTAATTGAAATGGGCCTACTTGAATAAAGAATATCTGGATATGATTTGATAATCCACACCCGCGTTTGGCAGTTTGCCTCCAATGTGGTATAACACTAATTTAAACTCGTAATACGTAGCAGTGTTTCGTATTTCTGATATATGACCTTTAGAGAATACTATTGCGTTGCGCTCGCTACGTGCGTGCGTAAAGGTCATCATTACGCAAGCATTGGTCGAGTCGCTTTTGATCGTCATAGTCACTGTTGATCGTCATATGTTTTTTTATATTGTGTTATAGCATGAGTATCACTCGCGCGTCATCAACATTCCGATCAGAGTATTTTACCAATTGTTCACTTTTCGTCTAAAAATATGAGCAAAGATTTTTGATCATTTTTTTGCTATATAGTTAGTTAGTACCCTACGGCGATAAAGTTTATTCATTATGCTTCCTGCTATGATCCCTTTAATTACCATGTTACCCTCCATCTACTTTAATGTTTACAAGGAAATCTTCTGGTTCGAACTAACTAAAATACTACATCATTATCATCATCATCATATCAGCCGTAGTATTGATAGACATAGGCCTACCCAAATGATTTCCAATTTGATCAGTTGTATGTGCCCTGCGATCGTTCTACGCTGCGCTTGCTTACTAGCAAGCGGTCTCCATTCTAGGACCTTATGACTCCTTTAAAATACTATAGGGATATATAATTAATTGTTGTCATTATATTTGTTACCTTATAAGCAGCAAGACATCATCCAATTACTCAATACGGTTCGTTAATGAAAAGCGAGTGCAATGGGGAGTCTAGTGTTGCTGTTAGTCCTTACTTTGGCATCAACGTCATGTGGATTGCGCTCGATCAGTGGTAAGTTTAAATTTCTGAATAAAGACGTTTTAATTCACAAATAATTCGTAAAATAATTACGACTTGTTTGAAAAATATCAGTGGTAAGTTCAAATGAATGAATATAGACGTTTTATTTTTAAAATGTCAGTGGTAAGTTTAAATTCATGACTAAAGACGTTTTCGCTAATGTATATATAATTCGTGAAAAAATCAAAATGAAATATATTTTTCTATACATTGTTAGAGATAGACCTCGAACAAAGGTCACCAAGGTCAAGGTGTGATGGTTCCTCACTCTCACCTATTTCTGCCGCCAAACATCAATGTTCACATTGCTGTATTCCGGTAAGATGAGTGAGACAGGGAAATTACTGGGTAATGTGATATAATATTTTAGTCACAAGGTTGGCAACACCCTTGTGATATACTTGTGATGATACAAGCACCTATAGGCTATAACGTTTGCTGTCACGCGGAGCGTATGCTTATTAGTAGCTAGCTTAAATGCGTATGAGCGTATGCTAGATTAAATGTAGTATGTTAGTAGCAGTTTCCATACAAGATGTACATTGCGAATGCATTCACGCAATAAAAAAAATTGGTTGCCTGTAAAGTCGGTATACGGGCGAAAGTTTTACGTGACAACGACTTTGAGTGGTAAAATAATTTTAATGGATGAAATAATAGTAACAATTTAAAACATTTATTTATACAAAGAATTACATTTAAAACATTAATTTATACAAAGAATCTCGCACTGAATTTCATATTAACAAAATTTTATTTTTACCTTTACACATACATACGTATTTATATACAAATATACATACAATAACTTGCAATACATTTGCGTAACACACGTCACAATGAGAGCGAGTGAGAGGGACGCGTGCCTCTCACTCGCTCTCATTGTGAG
>JACJUM010005602.1:15734270-15817177 GCA_020976665.1 Heortia vitessoides | reverse complement strand
TTTTTCTAGATTAAAACAGGCCTATTTCTTTGAATGGCTCCTCAACCACCACAATGCCTTTACAAAAAAGAAATACAATTCTATCCTTTGCGACCACCATCTATTTCCAGGATAAAAAGTATTTATTGTCATACATAATTCGTTTCATGGAAATTGTACATTTTAGAATTCTCCTTTCTGGGAATCTTTTTAAGAACAATGCTCAGACGTGGTGACCTTTCCAACAGGCCAACTCCGTTGTGTCTCTCATAATAATGACTAACATATGACCTCCTCTGACGAAAAATTCAAGCTACCAAAAATTTTCTTTAAGCAGTATAGTTACACATACTGACAGATAAACCGATAGCTGTTCTTTAGATGGATAGATATAATTTTAGATTTATGTCTAAACCACATATGGGTGTAAGATAAGCAGACAGACATTTATTTGGTTACAAGTAGGAGCTTTGAAATGCTTTGACTAGCCTTAAACGCGTTTTACGAATTTAAATAGTCTGTTAATAGTCTGCTGACGAGTTGCAAGAGATGGTAACGATTTTGCAAGATTCCTTTAAAAGAACGGTATTAATGTAAATGTAAGTAAGACTAACGTGGTGGTGATTTAAAAGGAGGATAGTATGAATTGTAAAATTATGATCGATAACATAAATGTTGAACAAGTGAAAGAGTTTGTGCATCTGAGTATTTTTACGAGAGATGGGAAGTATTACGAAGATATTGAACGAAGAGTGAAAGCTGGGAATAGTGTCAATGGAACCTTACATGCTTTTTTGGGCAGACAAAATATGACAAAAAGGGTTCGTCTGGCTTGAAATAGAGGTGTGTTGGTTCCAAAACTGACATATGGTAGTGAATGTTGGGTATGGCAGAATAAGCACGCGAGTAGAATAAATGCTGTTGAAATGAGAGCACTTCAAAGTATGTATGGTGGGAGTTTGAGAGATAAATTAAAGAATAGTGTGATAAAAGATCGATGTGTTGTGTAAGATGATGTTGTGTAAGGAATGTTAAGATGGTTTGGACATGTAGAAAGGATAGATGAAAATATAATGACTGCACAAATATATAGAGCGGAAGTGAATAGAAGGGTTGGTATGGGACGACCGAGGAGGACATACATATAACCAGGTAGAAAAAGTATTAAAGATGGGTCAGGTCAGAATTACCTAGAATAAACGAGCGTGTATAAATAGAATATTGCGAGGAAGGGAAGCGAGAGAGTTTTTTCAAAATCGTAGCAAGTGGAGATCCATAGTCTCTGCCTACCCCGATGGGACCCAGGCGTGATGTATGTATGTATTTATATGCGGTTATTAGATTTAGACGGTTTTTTTAAACGACTAAGTGGAACAAGCATACGGCCCGCATGATAGTTCATATGAAGGTTTAGGTAATTATGTCACACCCAGCAATTCTGTGCCTGTCACACGAACCTATATCTCGAATGGAAAAGGACTACTTAATATGTTTATGGCATTCATTCATCACCAACCTTACGATTATAACTGGAGGGAGCCGCCGTCCCTACGGCGCCTTGCGGCGCTTTCAGGGACCAGCACCAGGTCAAGCACTGCAGGTCTTACCGTTGGACCTAGGTATTTGTATTTAAGTATTATATCTGTGATTTCTCTTTTGTCTGACGTCCGTAACACAAATGCTTTAAGCCACTTTCTACGGAATCATGGCAATGTAAGAGATGTGGGAATTTATTATAATTAATCTAACAAACATCCCAAATCAAAACAGAAAAACTAATTCCACTTATTGCAATTAAATAAAAATAAAAGAATACAGGTATTAAACATATTCATTCATTTATTGTGGAAAGGCATGAACAAGACATTTTTATGCAGTCACTGTAGGAAGAAATGTAGATTAGTTTATTCCACAGATTTAATGACAGGTGATCGCACGTGTCTGTTTCAGACAATGATTACAGCAGTTTCCCGCCCTTGAACTACTTAGACCACTACAACAGTTGCTTGATGCAAGATGGAGGCGTATTTTGCACATCTAATGCGGATCTATACTCAGATGAGCCTCATGAACTCTTGACGAAGATGCATGTAAGATATCATTACTAACATTAGTAGTATAAGAATAGAACCTCCCTCTGTACCAGGAGTCGTAGTACCGTCGTAGAGGAGATTGTAGTACTGGAACCTACAGTTGACAGTATACCCATCCGGAACAGTGTAGCTCAAATGCATAGAACGGGAATGGGCAGCAGCATTCTCATCGCGTAAGCTGCGATTTGATTGATTTGATTGCGACTGCCAAAACGCTTGTCCAGCGTGGTAATTATGGGAAAAAACTCCCCCTTACCTGGGAAGACCTATGTCCTGCAGTGGATTTACAATGGCTGTTATGATTAACGGTATGATGAGAAATAACATAAGAATATGCTGAATACTTAAGTAGTAGTAAGATATTAGATAAATTATTACTTGTACAGTCTGGTTTAGGTATCAGTACGTCAAGCCGATTAAATTACCGCGCTCTGTTGTTTCGCTTAATGTCAGTCATGTTTATTATTTTAAGTTCAAAATAAATAGTATATGTATTAATTACGTTATTTAAATAATGCATAATATTTTCTCATATATATGTTCACTATTCATAACTGTCTGTACATCTATACATATGGGCAAGCGTGGATGAAATCGCATAGCGTAGCTTCACGACGGGAATACTGCTGCCCATTCCTGCCCATATTGCATTTGAGCTACACTGGTTCAGATGGATATATGCCGTCTGTCGGTTCTGATGCTTCAGTCGCCTTTTAGGGTACAAGGGGAGGTATTATTTTAGTCTGCTGGTACCACAGGAACCTGAGCTTTAGGTAGGCTAAAACATTGTTTTTTTTCCAGGATTACTCAGCATCGTCGATCCGTCATTTTAACTACACTAAAATAATCTATGGGTACTGTGTGACGAAGAGATGCAGGCAATTCTATAAAGGAAATAGTACGAGTGAGCTACGCGAAACGATGGAGGCTTGTCTCAGCGACGAGATGTCGCGAGAGTACGGGATGAAGGCCAGGGTCAACAAAATGAATTGCTATTTTCAAGGGGAACAAAAGCCGGTGCGAGACAATCGAGATTTCTTAATGGCAGGGGTCCTGATTACGCTTGTTAGCCTAGCCGCTATGGGGACTCTATTTGACATTTGTTCATCGGAAAAGAAAACAGGTAATTTAATTTTAAGTAAATACTGGAGGAGTATCTAAAAATATATTTGTATTACTATTTAATTCAAACTTTATCCCAAACCTTTAATATGCCCTTTCAAATCGTCAAATTAAACAACATTTTTCAATAAATATTTTTAATTTATGTGAATATGCTACGTATACATTACTCAGATGACCGATAACACCAATGACCTTGTAATATACCTTTTAATAATTTGGCAGATCATCTGTTGGTTGGTTGGTAGAAAATGTGTTGTTTTGCGAAATAGACTCCCAGTGTATTCGCCTAGTGAAATAAATTTAGAGGCCAATTTTTCAATAATAATAATAACTTTATTCAACAACAAAAGGTAACTTAAACTAAAATACATTTTGATACCTAGGTACCTAAACTAGGTCTAGCCTGTTCTTATAGGCACCTATATGAGGTAGACCTCATTCTCAAAGGTCGTCTGCATTGGTACCTCACTCTCACCTATTTCTAACGCCAAATAGCGGTGTTCGCATTGTTGTGTTCTAGTTTAAAGAGTAAGAGGTGCAGTAAAATTACATATGGGAATGTGACATATTATCTTCAAGTCACAACGCGTTCAGGTTGGCAATGCGCCTGTAAAATCTTTGTGATATTACAAGCGTCTATAGGCTAAATTGACGCTTAATATCACGTGGACTATATGCTTGTCGACCTGGTCAAATAAATAAAGAAATATATTTTTTCTCTGCCGTTTTAATGTTCAAAGACAAAATAACAAATTGTTAGCCAGTGCTCAAACACTGCTTATTTAGAATTAAGCCTTTTGTATAAATGTGTATTGATCTAGGTAATGTTTGTTTTGTAAAGGTTTCTTGGCCTGTTTCTCGTTGCGCGCTAACTGGAGGAGCCTCACGGCACCCTGGCCTTCAGACCCGAAGTCTAAGCAGCTTATAGGAATCAACGCTCTCAGGTGTGTACAGCATCTTACAAGATCAGTCACGAAATAAGGCTAGCGAATACCCCCAAGCACTATTCACAACGTCCTGGTTGCCAGAGAAAAATTCTAAGTAATGTAACACAACATCTCAAGGTCAAAGTGTTAGCTTTTTTTAGAGAACTTTCAAAAAACCAAAAGCGATGGGTAAGGCCGCTTATAATTGCTCATTTGTACATCCAATTTCACTTGTATACCCGCGATCTGTGCGAGTGGGAACAATTGCGATCACTCGAGAGCGCCTCTGAGGCTGGACCTCGGCTTGGGTGGTCATTATGGGGGACATTGCAAAAAAGGAGGATTGACATCCGATCTCTCGTACTTTCATACCACCCACTTTGACATTCATTATTTACGTCCAAGCCGTGAGGTATCAGCAGAGTAGAATAGTACCTCCCCTTGTACCAGGTGACGTAAGAGGTGGCTGAGGTACCAGAACCGACAGATGGCTATATATACATCCGAAACAGTAGCACAAATGCACAGGGCGGAGATGGGTAGCAACATTCTTCGCGAAAGCTGCGCTCTGCGATTGCCAACACGCTTGCCCAGCGCGGCAATTATGGGCAAAATTTCCCCATTCTTCGGGAGGCCTATGTTCAGCTTCCAATGGCTGATATGATGATGTACGCCCATTTTTAGATTCGGACCATTTCGTCATTCTCGTGACTGCACGTGAGGCACTTTTTGGTGTATACCTTCCTTCTCTGCCTGTACCCGAGTCGATGCGAGTAATACACGACGACGTATTCAAGTTCACATGAGAACTACCCTATTTAACTCTGAAAAAAGGTCTAGGCCGCTGCAGTAAGCTTATATAAGGCTGTTGATGAACCTGGGCTGGCTGAAAAGAAGATAAAGAATGACCGTTTCGAATATTTTAAATATTATAATAAAAAATATTACATTTATTTTCAGAGTCGTCACGTCAATATTTGTGGTGTTAAGTCACGTTTTCATCCCCGGGTTTAAGACTGTGGCGAATCCAGAATTTCACGAAGCGGTAAGCATCACAATATCAAATATTTACAAATTAAAACTAGCTTTTTATTAATTAGGTCGAGACCTAATTAATAGTGTAATAAATACTAAGTTATATTATTTAATTGTAGTTGTTACAAAGTCAAAGTCAAATATTCTTTATTCAAGCAGGCTTATTACAAGCTCTTTTAAATCGTTAGTAAAATAAGGAATTAAACATTTATAAGTGATACTGGCAGAATAGAATAGTAACGCCCACAGCACCAGGTGTCGTAAGAGGCGACTAAGGTACCAGAACCGACAGATGGCGGTATATCCAGCTGAAACAGTGCAGCTCAAATGCACAGGGCGGGCATGGGCAGCTGCATCCGCGTCACGATAGCTGCGCTCTGCGATTGCCAAAACGCATACACAGCGCGGCAATTATTGACAAAAAACCTCATTTCTTGGAGAGGCTTATACCCAGCATTGGATTTCCAATGGCTGGTATGATGATTAAGTAATTATATTAATGATTGTAGATAACACAGACGACCTTGATGAACCGAGGGATCATGAAAGTCATCTAATACATAGATAATTTTATTAGGCTCACCTTAAACTAGTCTGCCGGCACCAGAGTCTTTAAACTAAGTGATTAGTAGTTTTTCTTCCACTAAACTCATTGATTGTATGTGTGTGTTTCGTGTGTGATGAGATGATGGATTAGATATCCACCATCTCATCCATCCACCATATATTTCTTTATAGACAATTGTTTTTTTCCTGTCCAGAAGTAGACTCCTACTAGCTGGCTGATGCTGATGATTACACGTGCAATTTTGTATATATAGACGAGATCGAGAAAAAAGCATAGAGTTCTCTTTATAGAAAGCGTCACCATAGCATACACTATTGTAATATCACAAAGATATTACTAGCGCGTTGCCAACCTTGTGACTTTAAGATATTACGTCACAAACCAGTGACTTCACTGCCTCTCTCACCCTTCAAACTGGAACTGGTAGAAATAGGTGAGAGCGACGTACTAACAGATGAACTTATGTTGTTTTCTTGTAATGTTCTTACTACTACTAGTGTTTCACAAACTTAGCTATCCCACTTTAATTTAGTAATTTTGGTAAATATTTACCTTGACTAGCTATTTACCTTGATTAGAAGTCCACTGCTGGACATAGGCCTACCCAAGAAAGGAGGAGTCTAGCCCATAATTGCCGCGCTGGGCAAGCGTGTTGGCAATCGAAGAGCGCAGCTTTCGAGATGAAGCTGCTACTGCCAATCAATTTTGTGTAACAAACATTTATATAAAACATTTTCAGTTATACGAGTCATGGGAAAACCAGTTCGTGCTGCATATCCATTGGGTTATGCAGACCTTCTTTTTCCTTAGCGGAATGTTCCTGGTCTATTCGCTGCAAAACTCCGCCAAGAAGGTCCCTCTCACCTGGAAGATGTTGCCAAAGGCGATATTCTTGAGATGGCTAAGGTTATTGACCTCTTAAATAGTTGTAATGTGATGAATATGTGGATTTAAAATTCTCGCATATTTTGTTGTTCGGTAGTATTTGTAGTTCAGTTAACGACTAAATTTCTATTTCATTCATATTCCGATGGTAGAGGAAAAAAAGATAGGTAGATTTTTTTATTAATTTCTTAATTAATTCTCAAAAAGTCACCAAAAAGTAAAAAAATATTTTTTTTACCAAAGTGAAAATAATCAAGAACAAAAAATACACGTAGTATTCTAGAAATATTGCAGGTTTCTAGGTCTACAAAAAATATCACTTGTATTTTTTGTTTATCATTATTTTCCCTTTGTTGAAAAAAATATTTGTAAATTTTTAGTTCAATGTATTTTAAAAGCGTGTTTTTTATACTAAATTTTAATTTTCACGTTTCACGTTATTAAAATTTGATTTATTGTTAAATAATATGGACTAGATGTGTACTTAAGTTAGAAATTAGGAAGACGGCATGGGCAGGCTGCATACCGTTTCGCTTGCTCTTACACACAGGAATTTCTTTCATCCTGAGGATCCTGATCAGGAAAATGAGATGAGACTTATCGAATTATTGCATTCATGATATGTTAACAAAGTTTCAACTAAATCTGTCATTTTAAAATGTTTCAAAATCGACTTTGAATGAGTCGGTTACCAAAATCTACATAAGCATAAAGCGTATTAAAAAGTCCTAAAAAACTATATATCTCTATTCTACACGAAATGAGAAATATTTAAAAATGTAAAATGCATTCCACAGGCTCGTTCCAGTCAGTCTGGTTGTACTGCTCTTCACTGTATCTTGGTTCAGATATATGCCTAAAGGGACCCATTGGGAGGTAACAAGAATATGTCGTTAAAGGCTACTTTAATGAGTCACACAATAAAAAAATCTAATATAGTTCCTATGTTGACTCTTTGGTACTTATTTTTAACTTCTGTTACTTAATAAGAGTTGTATAACACTCGATTACTTATTTCACTGAAGCAAAGAGTTTGAATATGTATTGTGTTCAATAAAATTCGATAAATAATATAAAATAAGTGTAAAATAAAATTTTCGCTTTGCGTTTCAAATAATTCCTTCATGTAAGAAAACTAACATTTTTATTTGGATATGTCTTAGTAATTTTTGAAATTATAATGATAAAAGTCTGAAAATAGTTGATTTTTAATTAATTAAATAAATTTTCTTTAGTATAATACTTTAGATTCCTTAATGCATATAATCAAAAAAATAATTAATTAACTAACGTGTCCGATGGCACAGATGGCAATGATCCTATATCTCTAGTGCTTAAGGTCGTGGGTTCGATCCCCACGCGAAACAAATATTTTTTATGATGAATAATTTTATTTGTTCTAAGTCTGAGTGTTATATATTATATTCATTTTTATAATTGTAATTCCTCTGTTGTCTGATATCAATAACAAAAGTGTTTTAAGCTACTTTTCTCGAAGATAGGTCTATGTATGAGATGCCGTGCAAATTTATTTATATATTTATTAAGAAAATAAAAAAAAAGCCAATAATCAACCTCAAGTATCCAATAGTATTAATATATAGACTTGAATGTGAATGAGAAAGAAAAGAAAATAAAAATAAACAATACAATTGGCAATCAAATAAAAGGGCAGTTAACTGTGATTAAAAGTGACAAATAAACAAATATTTAAGAGATGTTGCTGATTTCTTAGCTCAAAATTAGTCATAGGAAAAAATCGACGTGTCTATTAAATACATACGATTATCCACACCCCTGGAATGGGAATGGCACAAGTTCGAGTTTCACCTGAAACCAGTGGAATTTTTTCTGCTAAATAATTTGACTAGTATAAAGTTAAGCAATATTTAATGCATAAAACTAATCAAATACGTAATCTTTTTAAATTATTATTAGGAAATGGCAGGAGACGAGACGAGAAGCTGTGAGACGGAGTGGATCTATTACGTCATGGGCCTTAACAATTATCGCCACCGCGGTGAATGTCTCGTGCACCTCTGGTAATTATATGTTATCATTTTCTGTTATCACTGGTGTTTATTCTGCTCACTTCAATAAACGCGTTTTTAGTAGTACATTATTTTTATCACGGTTCTTTAAAAACATGTATTTTTTTTAAGTAATTACTAAAATTTCTTATCAAATATATGTTTCCTAATGAACCTTGAAAATAAAAATAACGCATTGTCGCATGCAAGACATTGTGTGCTTCAGAAAATAGCTGACTTGAATATATATATATATATATATATATATAGGTACTTATATCCTGCATATCTCTTCGGGATAGGCAGAAGCTATCTCTCCAATTATTACGATCTTGGCATAACTCTCGCGCTTCCCTTACTCGCATTAGTCCTTTCATACAAGCTCATTTATTTATGATACTTCTGACCTGACTCTTCTTAAATACCTTTTCTACCTGGTTAAGATATGTTTGCCTCGGTTGTCCCATACAACTCTTTCATCTCATTTACTTGGATTCTATATATTTGTGCAGTCAATTCACTTTCATCTATTCTTTCTGCATGTTCAAACCATCTTAACATTCCTTTCTCTTTTTTTGTCACAACATCATCTTTTACATCACATTAATGTCTTATCACACTATTCTTTAATCTATCGCTCGAAGTCACATACGTATATACATACTTATAATATACCATACATACTTTAAAGTGCTCTCATTTCAATATCATTTATTTTACTCGCGAGTTTCTTTTGGTTTATTACTTTTAAAATGATATAGTTTTGTATAGCAGAGTTTCTCTAAAACTAAACAGCATTAGCGACATTTTAATGAAGTAGTCAATTGATTTATCGTTATTCACCAGCTGTAGGAAGTCCACAGCTACATATAGGTTTCTCCGACTGTGTGATCCCCATTTTAGAACCTGACTGAATTCATGTATCGTGACAAACAATATATTATAATGTGTACCTTCATCATCATCGTCATATATCAGCTTAGGAAAGCTCGCTGTTGAACATAGACCTCCCCAAGCTAAGGGGATTTTTGCCCTTAATTGTCTCGCTTAGCAAGCGTCGTGACAATCTCAGAGAACTGCTTCGCGACGAGGAAGCTGCTACCCATCACTAACCTGTAGTATTTAAGCTGCGCAGTTCCGGATGGATATACCGCCATAAGTTCCGGTACCTCAGTCGAGTCTTACATCTGGTACAGCGGGAGATGCTCGCCATTCACTCTGTCCCACGTCGTTTATTATTGATGAATATTATTATCCTGATTTGTCTGCAGGTCTAACGCTTGTGACTTCCACCTGCACATAATGGGGCTATCGCTCGTACTGCTGTCTCCCACCAAGAGGATCAGGAACATGGCATTGTGGGCATTTTTCCTAATCGGCTGCTTCTTACCATTGTACGAGACAATAACGAGAGATCTGGATGGCGTATTTATTGTAACACCTGAGTAAGTCTTAAAAGTTTCACATAAAGTTCTTCAGCCATTCTGTTTTTATTTATAATATAAAATATTTAAGATGATATTTACTTGAACAAAATTAACTTCTCTCAGGTGTCCGGCGAGACTCGAACCTACATATTTCCCATACTGGGGGATTGCCCTACAGTTAGGTAGCCTAACCTTAGCGACCTTAGCGGTCATGTCGATTTTTTTGTAGTGTTCTTTTTGTGCAGAGATGTCGGCGCCATTTTTTCAATGATGTAGGTATTTACCTACAAATACTCAAATGTTAAACTTTGACAAATATAAAGCAATTGATTAAGATAAAATGGATTCATAATTAATTAAAAGGTTTTACGTGTTGAAAATACTGAATTATATTCAGGTAAGTTTGAGACAAGCCATGTTTTTTTGTAGTATATATCATGTTGAATATAATCCAGCAGTTTCTATGTATACAACCTCGTATAGAAATAAAAAATATGTTTTTCACTATTTAAATATCTAATATGATAGTACCCTAGAAGATAGAGAGATGGCTAGCATTTCACCGCTTTGGCTTTTATCGGATTTCAGAGAAAAAAATTTTATCCTCTCCTTTTGAGGTACCTATTATAGAAAGATACCATTAAGTACTATGATACTCAAGGTTTTAAATAACCTTTACTTACATGGACAATACTAGCTAGTCACACGGCCGTTGTATGAAATCAATCTTTATATTATATTTTTCAAAAAAGGAGTTCCCACTGACATTAATGTACGCAAAGGCGTAACTGTTAATGGTAAAAATAAAAATTTTGACAGATTTCATTCAAAATGCGACCGCACACTGTGAATGCATTTAAGAAAAAATCTAAAGTTAAATTTGTATGGAAATACTTCTAAATTAGCAACAATTTTGGTAAAGCTTCAAATTAAATGATTGCTCTAAAAACTTCAATTGAATTCGTGTTTAATGGTTCATATGGTTTATTGGAATTCATCCCCTAAGGTTAAACAGAGTTTGAAAGTTACTATGAATGAATTAAAATATAAAAAAAAATAGTAACAAAATATAAAATATAATGTACGAATGTTTTACTCTTTTTTAATAACCCGACACAAAAAGTAGGCTGCACGCGAAGCCGGGTGAGCCGTTAGTCCATTCATATTTAAATTGACATTATCTGTTTTATCAATAACAATTGAATTAACACAGAATAACATTTGCCCTCAGTTTGTGTTTTTTTTTTTTGTGGCAGAACTTTACGGGACCTCAACCTTTTTATTAACCTGCCGACCTTCCAGTACATCTATAGTAGCTCACACACAAATATCCCTAGCTTCGCGATAGGCATGGCCTTCGGGTACAAGCTCTACGGCTGGCAAGAGAAGGGTATCACTGAGGAGGACTCGAAGAAATATCGGGTAAAACGCCATTATTTAAGTTTCATCATCATCATGATAGCAGCCGTAACCCGTCCACTGCTGAACATAGGTCTGCTCATTAAAGTTTGCCTCTAATTTGCCGCGCTGGGCAAACGTGGTGGAGGAATCGTAGAGAGCAGCTTTGCGAAAGGAATGCTGCTGCCCATTCCAGTCCTATTGCATTGAATCTTATTGAATTACTTGGGAAGGATATACCGCCATCTATTACTCCTGGAACAGGGGGAGGTACTGTTCTAGTCTACCGGTACCACACGGCTACCATTTATGTTTATAATAATGCGTTTCACCAAAAGTCATGCCCATCAAGAGAATATGCTCATGAAGTAGAACACTTCAGTTAAAACCAAACAGTTCCTGATAGCTTCTTTTTCCGGAGGACCTGATACTGAATTATCCAGTCGTCAATTCCAGCACAACTAGAGTTCTTGTTGGCAATTGTCTTATATCAGGACTATATATAATTCAAGTAACATATAACTGCTCGAATTAATTGATGAATTGTGTAATAAACGTCGCCAATAATATTTTTTGTCACTGGCATTGAACGCCAGAATCTGTCGCGTTATTCGTGACATCTAAGAGATTAAAATACACTTGTTTGTAAATAATAATATGATTTTCTGCAATTTATCGCGCGGTCGCAACTATTTACAAATCTACATGCAGACTAGATCGTACGAAGCAGTCCAATAATTTTGTAGATGAAATTTTGCACACTTTTTCGCCTTTATGTATTAAGGTGAAGAATATGAGGAATATTTATTTATTTATTATTATCCCAACTTTCAACTTCACTTCAACAATGTTGCAACCACATAAATATGATAATGATGAAGTTGCAACAAAAATTAAATTGTTATATATCGAACTTAACTATTTATTATTTGACGTGGTCAACAAATACGTCAAAATCCGGGTAAGACATAAGAAGTGCGTCAAGTGCCTGCTGCATGCGGCATAAAGGTGCGACATGACAGAGGCGCAAACAGCCGATGTCTACGTGCGGATCGAATGCCTGGAAATTATAATGCGTGAAAATTGCTTTACACATTTAGGCGAGTCCGCATCTGGAATACTTAAATGGATAAATATGGATAAACACGCACACAAGTTCAGACACACACACACCACACGCCATACTGTTATATTATATAATTTAGTTGTAAATTATTTAAGTATATTTAGTTCTTATTTACCCTTAAGTATCTATTAAGAGAGAGGGGGCTCCCCTAGATCGTTGAATAGCGTAGTATTATAACTTAACTTACTTTTGATAGCTTTAAAACGCGATTTAAAATATATTTTTTTTAATTCTTAAGAACGGCTAACGCATAGTGACCGAAACATACTAAAGAATGTAAATGTTATTTTTTTTAATATACACAACGTTTCATACATTGGCCTGATTTCGTGATAAGTCGCTTAAAGCACTTGTGTTACGGACACCAGATAACAGAGGAATCACAAATATACTACTTGTATACATATATTTAACACCCAGACACAGAACAAATATAAATATCATCATACGACCTTTAGCGCACAAGACAGAAACACTACCACCTCCGCCATCAGGCCCATCAGAGTTATGAATAGTGAAAAAATATAAATAAAAAATATAAGAAAACATTATACCGGAGCATCACATATTACACAGTTTTCTGGTGCTACTCGTACTAAGTGGTGGTAATAAAATGAACTTTATTATTATTCTAGAAATACAACCTGCTGTACTGGTGCCTGTTCCCGTTAATGGTGGGGGCGGTGACCCTCACGGGAATCTATTTCATCTACGAAGGCCCCGTACCAATGTCTATCAGGGCCGCGTTTGCGCTACTCCAGAAGCCCGTATGGTCTGTTCTGCTGGCGCTCATCATCTTCGGCGTGGTCTTTCGAATTGAACGTAAAGTATCTTTATACTACTAGTTATACTAAACTATTTTATTAGTTCATTTAAGCTATCTCGAATAATTATTAAGAGGTCAATGCTCGGAGACTCATTTCGTGATCTTATCAAGAACTAGCGACTCGCTCCGGCGTTGCACGGGTGCAATGAGACTAAAAAATGGTTCTAGTGGAGGAGGACATATTTTTTGTAGGCATTTCTTTGGCGTACAATACTGTAGTACATTATTTTAATCTATCTCGTCGGCTTCAGTCAGCGTTTGCAATGTAATCGCAAAAGATGATGATAATTTATAACATCGTATCACTTCTAACATATGCAAATATTTCTCTTGAATCATTATATCTAATTAAAAAAATCGCATCAAAATCAGTTGCGCCGTTTAAACCAAGATTACCAACGTTGCCCAATAGAAGTTAAAATAGCAGGGCATATAAGTTGTAGAATTGATAAATTGATAGGATCGTAAAGTTCGCAAATAAAGACAATGCAACCTTCTCTCTGATTGTTAACACTGATAAAAAAGGTTATTGTACCAACTTACAAACTCTTCCAATAAATTCAGAAAGCAGCGACGCTCCGATCAATGTTGGAGTAACTCACTCTATTTTAAAATGTATTGCAAGGATTTGATTTGATCATTATAACAGCCTTAGAACGTCTACTGCTAGACAAAGGCCTCGCTACGAAAGAGGTGGATTTTACCCACCATATTTTTTATTTTCTGATTCATGCAATGGTTGGCTGGAAAACAATGTCAGTTGGCATTGCCTTCGTCATTTGTACATTTTGTCTTGTTTTGTGCAATAAAGTTTTATAAATAAACAAATATATCACCATCTGTTGGCTCAATAACTCAGTTGGCCTTAGCGATATGAAGTTACAGGTGTAGACACTATTGTCTGCCAATAGTCAGCAGCTTTTGTTTGCTGGACATAGGCCTACCTAATAAAGGAGGAATTTCGTCCGTAATTGCCGCGCTGGGGAAGCGTTTTGGCAATCACAGAGCGCAGCTTTTGCAACGGGGATGCCGCTGCTCACTCCCACCCTGTGCATTTGAGCCACACATTCCCGGATAGATATACCGCTATTTGTCTGTTCTGGTACTTTAATCACCTCTTACATCTGGTAAGAGGGAGGTACTATTATATTCTGTGGCTTTGGTGCAATAACAAGTCTGATTGTCATATCTGATGTTTATCTTTACAGTTATACCGCTGTACCGCGGAATCCTGGAATTACCTTTCTGGGTGCCGCTGGCTAGGCTATCGTTTAGCCTCTATAACGTGCACGTGACCTTGATTCGCGCGCTCGGCGCAAACAACACCACGCTCAGCTTCTTCTCAGACGGGCAGTTGGTAAGGACTATATATTTCCACCTTTGAAGTCTATTCTGCAAGGACTATCCGTTCTCGCTGGAGGAACACAAGCACGGGTCAGGTAGCTTCTGAAGCACAGAGGACCTCCATATAATCAATTTAGAGAACAAGAGAATAAGACTTAGATCAGTTTGACATAGACCAATTTAGACCAGTTCGATAAACAGACATATAGTCCGCGTGTTAATATGCTTCTGCAGCCTATAGAAGCTCGTAATATCGGAAGGATCATTAACGCGTTGCAAACCTTTGCGACTTGATGATATTATGCCACATTACCCAGTAAAGTCACTGCTTCTCTCACCCTTCAGATAGCTGCTATTTGGCGGTAGAATAAAAAGAGTGAGGTACCTATGTAGACGACCTTTTTTATGAGGTCTACCTCATGTGTGGTTTAGTGTAAGTATGAATACGAATTACAACAAGGACATTATGGCCCGGAGGGTTATTTCATTATATTAAGTCAGCAAACAAACATATAAACTGCTTGATGATAAATGTAACCGCAGCCTAGAGACTCTTTTATCATCACAACAATATCACTAACGTGTCGCAAACCCTGTGAACTGATGATACTAAGTCACATTTACCCAGAAATTTTACCGCCTCTCTCACCCTTCAAACCGGAACACAACAATGCGAGTACTGCTATTTGGCGGTAGAAATAGTTGAGAGTGAGGTACCACCGCAGGCGACCATTGTAAGAGATCTACCTCTAGCAAGGTAACTACTAAGAATGATTACAAAATATTTAAGTTCCATTTGAAGAGTTAGTGGTAACGATAGACCTATTTTATTGGGTTCTTATCTTCTTGGGTTCGATTCACAGCCAGATCAAATATCTATATGATCATATTTCTGTTTTTTCTGTCTGAGTGTGGAATATATGTATGTATGCATTATATTTGTGCTTCCTCTGTTGTCTGATGTCCGTAACACAAGTGCTGTAAGCGACTAATCTCGGACTCAGGTCAATATATCTGATAAAATGTATTTTTTTTATTTACCTGCAGATTTGCCTCCTATGTGGCATAGCCAGTTTATCATATGCGATCGCTATGGTGATGTGGCTGCTGGTTGAGGCTCCAATCAACAACCTCATCAGGTTGTTTTTCCCCGAGAAGGCAAAAGCTGTATTCTTGAATACCAACAGTGAGAAGAGCACAAAACCTGAATGATCTTATTAAGCATTGAAATTTATTTATTTATTATAACCTATAGTTGGAAAATTGTTATTATTTTATATCAAATAGTAATAAGTTATTTGACGATATCAAATAATATAATTCTGATCTGATTTTGACGCTAGTCATTCAACTGCGATACCCTCAATTGGCCGTGCGGAATATTTAAATATTATATAACATGATCATCATACTAGCCATTGTAAGTCCACTGCTGGATATAGGCCTCCCCAAGAATAAGGGAATTTTGCCCATAATTGCCGCGCTGGCAAGCGTGTTGGCAATCGGAGAACGCAACTCTCGCGACGGGTATGCTGCCCATTCCGACCCAATACATTTTAACTACACTGTCTCAGGTGGATATACCGCCATCTGTCGGTTCTGGAACCTAAGTCGCCTTTTATAACACCTCACGGCCCTCTGCCGGTACCTCACGGCACATAATAATAAATCTTAATGAGAATCAATTACAAAACTTTTCTTAGAACACAATAAACGAAAAAAATATTTTTTTAGGCCATACGAAATTATGAGGTGAAATCAGCTGTTTTGATCAAATGTATCTAAGAAAATAATATTTGTATAACATAAGTATAAACGATTATATCTTATATACGTAAAAGAAACATTTTGCATTTTAAAAATAAACTACAATTGTTTCCCCGAAAAAACAAAGTAATATTTTTGTTATCACGACTTTTACCCACAATAATTACCTAATTACTTCATCATCATCATATCAGCCATAACACGTCCACTGCTGGACTTAGCCAATGGTAGGTGGACGCTTTTCGCCGCGCTAGCTGGTACTTGGTCTCCATTACTTTACTTTCTCCAGAACTTTACGACTCCAATAGCCATCAGTTTTGCGTACCAGATGCACTGCCACTTCAACTTACTAATCCGTCGGGCTTTGTCGGTAACTTTCCTTCTGTCACAAATATCTTCATTCATGTTTCGATCGCGTAAAGAGACTATTTTGAGACTTAGAATGCCAATGGTTAGAGACCACATTTCGCTGCCATTGGTTATCGCAATTATCATTGAACTAGGCTAATCACACACTTATCTTAACCGACAATATAAAGACATACAAAGTTCACTCATATTACCTCTTCAATTATATTTCTTACTAGCTGTGCCCGCGACTTCGTTTGCGTGGAATAGTGTCTCTGGGCATGTTCCAATTAGTCCTAGTTAGTATATAACCAAAGTTTCTCCTTATTACATAAGCTATCTGCCAGTAAAAGCCCCGTCCAAACTGGTCTAGCCATTCCAGAGATAAGCCGGAACAGTCTGTCAGTCTGTTTGCTTTATTTATATGTATAGAAGAATAGATTATAAGTTTTTATAATTTCTATATATATTTTTACACACAAATCAAAAGACAAAGAAAAAAGGCCATTGCTAGTAACACACATTGGTCGAAAACTTTCGACTTGAGACACTGAGGTATGTCGGACTAGAAGATGTTTCGCAATTTTCCGACCGCTGTCCAGCCGGGTTGGATTTGGCGATTGACCTCTTTCTTGAAGCTGGACTTACCTAATTGGACTATTTGTCCTAGGTATACATACAAACCAACAACTTTGTTGGGTGGGTACAGCATGGGCATTACACACTGTTTTAATCTTCTCCATGTATATTTTAAGACCCACCTGTTAAGAAGCTCAATTGAGGTCTTCGAGCATTGTGCTTAAATCTTCTATCGATTCTGCCATGACCTCAATATCGTCGGCAAATCGAAGGTGAATGATGTATTCGCCGTTTACGTTGATGCAAAATCCTCGACATTCCAGGTGCTGAAGGCGTTTTTTAAAGTTGTATTATTTCCGAGAAATAACGTCTCCCTGTCTAACATCCCTTTTCAGAGGCATAGACTTTGAACTCTGCTCCTTTACTCGGGCCGACATAGTGGCATTGTCATATAAACACTTAAACACTTCGATGTACCGATAGTCGATATGGCACCGCTGAATAGATTCAAGCACTGCCTACGTCCCAACCGAATCGAAGTCTTTCTCATAGTCTACAAACGTTATACTCTTCTGTCTTCTGTATAACTTGCCGTAGCGTAAATATGTGGTCTATGCCTTTTCGCCTTTTCGGAATGTTGAAAGTCATCAAACCTGCATTCGAGACGGTTCGTAATGACCCTAGAAAACAGCTTGTAAACATGGCTCAGGAGTGAGATGGGGCTGTAATTCTTTAGTAAGGTGATATCACTTTTTTTTAAAAGACAGCATCATCAGGCTCCTTTTCCATGCCTCTAGTGTTATGCCCTCTAGGACGACGGTGTTAAAGAGCTTCTGATAGACTTTTAGTACCGGTGTTCCACCCGCCTTCAAAAGCTCAGATGTTATTCCGTCATCACCCGGCGCCTTGTTGTTCTTAAGCTGATTTAGGGCCATTCTAATCTCGCTTAGGCTGATGCCCGGTTTCCTGGGAGTAGTGTCGGATTAACTCGGCTTTTGTGTATTTTGCCGAACATATTGGTGATTGTATGTATGTAATTTTAATGCAAATAGTTTTGATTTTGGTTGGGGATATATAATGGAGAATGTGATTTACTTACATTTATTGATATTAAGCAAAAAATATTTAGCCTAAGGCTAAAGTCTGTAGGAGTCCATGTTCCGCACATGAGCGTGCTTCTATCCAAGTTATCTTCTGAAATACGAGAGCTGTGTCATCAGCATAGGATATTATTTGACAGAATTGACAGAGCGCGTTTAAATAAACCAGAAAGAGACTTGGGGCTAGAACACTTCCTTGAGGAAATCCATATGTGACGGGGGCAGTAGAACTAATATCAAGAGCTATTTATAATAGCGTGACACAAATGAATGTAAAAATTTGACAGATTTTGGTAAGTTGCCAACCCAACATAATGACATACTTCGAGTCGGTTTGACTAGCTTATTGATAAGCCCAAAAGTTATATTATATTATTTTCTAATCTAAAGGTACTTAACTATTTAGCATTTTTTATCTACGTAATTAATTCGTATTTACTTAATTGGTTTTCATACTAAGTACTTATAAAAATAAAAAGGTACACGAGTATAGTACTTGTGTATTCAATAAAACATTATAAAATTTATTTCCAGTTTGTTTATATCTAAACTAAACTCCATTGAATTTCAAACAAATTATTCATAAATTTTAATTAACTCTAACTAATTCAAACATTGTCTATCAATCGACAAACGATCATAAGTTCGGCAAATGACTCTCAAATATTCAACTTAGCCAATTATTTTGTAACATCTTCGTAAGATTCATCCATTTTATCCTCTTTCATGTTATTTAAAGAAATTACTTCTGTTTTTAAATATTCGACAGACACCGGTGCCCCTTGGAATTCTTCTTCTATTTCTTGCAACGTCCTGTCTTTTGTTTCTGGTAGCATAAGCAATGCTACGCTCAAGAAGTAGCCTACTAAGCATGCGTAAATGACGTACGATCCATGGAGACCAATCGTTGAGAATAAATTGGGAGCTGTCTTCAAATTGATTGTGACGGTGATGCAGAAAAACAGCATGCAAATCATACCACAGAACGAGCGATGTTTTAAAGGGAATATTTCTCCAGCGATAATAGTAGGTAGGGTGATACCACCAGTAGCCAATGTGAATATATGAACATGCATCAAAATAATACCAATCAGTGGGTGGTCAAAGGTTATTAGGTTATTTGTTTTTAAGTAGACATATAAGGCAGTACACAAGAAACATGAAATATTCAAGGCCACACTCAAAATCAGAACGAGACGTCGTTTCATCTTTTTTACTAGTGAAATCCCTAAAATGTTTGATATCAGTCTTTGTACTCCAAGAGAAATGACGATCAAACCATAGCTGATTTTGTTACCAGCTATTCTATCGATGACATCGTTCGCATAAACATCAAATACTATACCTCCTGACCATATATTAATGCCGTACAAATGACTCATCACTATCACAGACTTATAAACTTTTTTTTTTTCGAAATGTCACGATACAGTGACCGCTTTTTTTCCATATCCAACTGACAATGCCCTCGTATGTATCACTCTCTACTTTTGTTTTCTGGTTCATATCTGTTCTAATAAGCTTTTCTAACTCTTCTTCATCTTCGTATCCTCTTAGCCAGTGAAATACTTTCCTACATTCATCATATCTACCTTTGGTTACCAAGAAACTCGGAGACTCGGGAGAGTAGAGGCTGATGAGTAAGTCCAAGAAAGAGATCGAAGCATTGATGATTGCTATTAGTTTCCACTGCAGAAAAGAACTGAATGCGTGAGACGTCAGTATTCCTAAAGTAAGGCAGACTGATAAAGTTGTAAGAAGCATGCCCCTATATTTTGGGCTCGTGTATTCACCAACTAGAACAGGTCCAACGAAACCTGTAAATCCCATTGACAGTCCTTGAATAAATCTTCCGATAAGTAGATAGTGGATGCTCGACGCCGACGTGATGAGAATCCAGCCGGAAGTCATCAATGTCGCGCTGATGATGCTTACTATTCTTCTACCGTAATTGTTCATGATTGCTGGGACCATCAACGTTCCCATGATTTGGGAGATGGCATATATCGAAGCTGAAAGGCAAGAATAAAACTTTTTAATAATGTCACACATATAATACACCAACTATGAGAAAAGCTTAACTCTAAAAACAAATAATATAAAAGAAATACGTTTATAGAAATAGCATCTTCAAATTGAAGATCTGATCTTTTCTGTTCTAATTCATCTGTATTACATATACACAATAGACGGTGTCATTAAAGTAATTGTTTCAATTAATTCTATAAAATATGCATATTCTAGGTTATCGTTATTATTTCAAAAACATTTTCAAACGCGATCTCAACCTTGATTGAGTTTGCTCAGTTAATATATTAATTTAAGATAGAGGCTTAGATAAACAAATATTAAAATAGTCATGAGAATATACGGTATTAAAACGTAGGTAATTGAATTAAATATTGTACTGTGGTTTTCGAGAAAGTATCAGACACATGAGCTAATATAGAATGGTAACCTCAAAAATAAAGGAAATACAATATTGAACATCTCACAAATCACGCCAATTCACTCGGTTCTGGATTATGTTCTTGTGAGTGCCAACATATTAATGAGTTTAAAAAGAAACCACAAGGATTCCTTGGACGACATCGATAAATCGTTAAACCGAAAGTAAAACTTTTATCATATTTTTCATGGAGAAGTATAACAATAATATCTCACCAATCCACGATGCTGATTCTTCATCTATAGAAATATAATTCGAGCTCTTCAGCTGCGGTAGGAGAGCGGTGCAGAATCCTGACACCATCCCGTGGGATAGCAAGTTGATGGAAACTCCGGCAGTCACTAAACACTTGAAATAAGAAAAGTACAGGAAAAGAGGCCAGAAAAAAGGAGAAGCAAATGCGCAATACAAACACATTCGGAATACATAAGTGACAACTGGTGTTGTTTTAAATTTAAACAATATATTTTTTTTACTAAAACAATAATATGTTATTATTACTGTAATTTTTTGCACAATAACTTATTTATATAGAACAAAATTTGTTCTATAGCCAATACCTACTAGCAATTCGCCTTATTCTTGTCAAGACGTTTTCCAGCTGATCTCGCCACCATGTTAGTTACAATCTCATTTAATGATACAATTTTACCATAGAAAACTTGAATGGAAACATTGTTCTTCAACTTCATTAAATCTGCATTAATAAGCAAGGTTTTCTGAGGGACTGCAGCAAAGAAAACAAAGAATATTTGACGTAATAAATATAGAGTTGTTTCACCTCGACCTCAGCTCGATCGTTCCCCGATCGTCTATATTGTAATGCTGATTACATTTTTAATTTGTATCAAGAACAATAGTCTCAGTCGACAGCAGCGCTATTCGTTGCAATTGGAAATGCGTTTGGTAAAGGAAGACACAAAAGACTATTTTAATGAAGTGTAAGTTTCATGCTCCGTTCTTATCTGGTGTAAATCTGTTCAAGAGGTTATTGCTCTTTATGTCACTGTATGTAAACGATATGTGTACTTCCCTTGATGATCTCCGATATGGATCTTATGTACTTTGCGGACTCTACTACCCTATAGACTCCCTAAATCTGAGTTAAACACTTTATCTACCAAATTTCCAAAGTGCTGCATTGGAAATATAGACGAGCAGTATAAAATACTTTTACTGATTAATAAATTGTTTATGTTTGCTTTTAAAATAATTCCAATTAATCAAATATATAGTTAAATTGTCAAATTTTAAGACTTAACTCATTCTAATATCAAATGTTTCTTCAAACATCAGTTTGAGAGTTACCAGCATACATTGTATGTTTTATAAAGTTTCATAAGATGAATATAAAGGTCGTATGAGAAATTAATTTACCGGGTGAAATTTCGACTTCTGAACCATTTGGTTCAGAGATCGAAATATAGATATAAAGACACTAAAAGTTCCACTTCACCTGGGTGAGCAATAATATTCTTCACTATCGCTCAACAGTTAAGACCACTAAACACACTTTTGTCACGTAAAAAATCACGGGAATTGCGAGCGGATTGGTGAATCTTTCGTAGTATTCTGGCTAGACCGAAGCTATAGAGCAATCACTGCAAACTCGGGCGAGTACGTGTTGAATTCAAGAATGTCTAAAGTAATGATCAAAATATATTTCACGATAAATTTTAGAAATGATCCGATAAATATGTCAATTTTAAGTTAATATTTTCCGTTTAATCAGGTAGCCTCTTACTTGTTTCGCTAAAGGAGTGACGCAAGTCTTTTTTCTTATTGTATTGCTTTCCATGGTTTGTGACAGAACAATAGCGGAGTAATACGAAGCGGTGTATGAGGGAATAATTATTATGCCTAACTGTGTTTACCCGAACAGAGTACACGTGCGGGCCGACGACTGTGTTTGTGACATTATTTCTAATTTGTACGATATATGTTATTATGCAGAAAATACTTTTAAATAAAGTGTTTAAATTTATATAAACTACCCATAAAAAAAGAGTAGTGCATATTATTTTATATACAAGTACAACATTTCACAGGCACTTTTAAATCATCAAATCAACATAAAAACATCTGTAAATAGATTTGCTTATAACAATTTTACACAAATGATCGATGACCGTGACAACCTTATGATGTTATAAGAGTAATTTAAACAAATAATAAATACAAAACAGCTCTTACCACTACCAGAAACAATGACTTGTTTCTCAATAATATAAATACTGCAATTAACAAGAATAGGAAAATAAATAATAAACCCATTCAGAAACGCTATGACAATACGACAATTTATAATACACTAAGACAATTTAAAATATACTAAGAATGGAAGTCAGAAAAGCAAATAACCAAACTGAAAATACTTTATATAATTATCCTTTGAAACTAAACATTAGATTGATGAAAGAAAAGAATTTGTACATCAAGTAAGAAACAAACAAACTAGCCAACCAATAACTGAATTAAGCAAAAAGATAAATGAACACATAAGAAAAGACAAAATCAAGAGGCCAAATTCGACAGAAACTTTTATCGCAAAAACTGGCGAGGTCAAACAAGCTCAAAAGGAATTAAACAAAACAAAAATCTGGATACCAAACATAAAAACCAAAGATGGAAGCTTTATAAGTTTTTGTTTTCGATGTAATTTATTGCAGTCTGTAATCTTTCGACATTCACAACAATTGTTACACAGATTAAATAAATATTTTGTCCGATATTAAATAATACCGTGAGGCACCGGCAGTGCCGTGAGTTACCGAAAGAGCAGAATAGTATCTCCCTCTGTACCAGGTGTCGCAAGAGGTGACTGAGGTACCAAAGATGGCGGTATATCCATTCGAAACAGTTCAGCTCAAATGCATAAGGCGAGATGGGCAGCTGCATCCCCGTCGTGAGAGCTGCGCTCTGCAATTGCCAACACGATTGGCTGGAATGATGTTGATGATACCAAAAAAATCACTATTAATACTATATTATAATAATACTATATTATAATAAAATGTCTTTTTTTATATTTTTAATAAACGTTAAACTGATTTAATTATATAAAATTAAATCAGTTTAACGTTTATTTGTCTTACGTCATCCGTTATGACTTTCGGACAGATAAACCCACAAGTCATAGTTTAGTGTTTAGTTTCTTTTTTAATGTTAAAGGACCTTGCCTAAAGTTGGCTTAAACTTCTTATCTATTAATTAATTAGTATTCACTTAAGTAGTTATATTACTTAGTGTTTCGAAGGAAGAAAAACATAAACTACAGGTGGAAGTAATTAATAGAACATTAAAAAAGTTGATTTTTAAATGTCTAGAGATACATAAATGATAATAATAAATAAATTCCCACAACATCTCATACATTGACCTGACTCCGCGGTAATGTGCCTACGCAAAAGGGTACATGAGTTTTTCATATTAACAATAATTCTTTCTCATGTTAATAAGTTTCTCCAAGTAATTCTTAAGGATAGTTTTACATTCTTATGATAATTTAAGATACATTTTTGTTACTGTGTTTATTTGTTATATATGTGTTTATCAAGAAAAAGCATGTAAAGACGAAAGAAGATGGGGTTGCTGGTGGCTTTGCGTCTTCATAAAGATTTTATGTTGGGTATAAGTATGGTTTCTTAAGCACCTGTAGAACTGATCGCTGGTCGTTCCAGCTTTATTATTGTTGATTTTCATGTCCCAACCTGAACAGGTCTGCAATAGGATATTAACGATTGAGCAAGAGAAAAAAATTCTCAGCTTTCTTAATATCCAAATAAGCTTCGTAACGCGCGTGGTCAAATGATGAACTTGGGATTTCCATGATAGGGTTTCATCAAATTGGACACCTAGGTATGTATGTCGGAGACTGTTTTAAGCAAACAAAATGAATATATTGATCATCATGTCAGCTGCAGCAGCACAAGATGTCCGCTGCTGAACATAGGACTCCCCAAGCAATCGCCAATAAGCCCGGTTGTATGCGGCCGGGCAATGTCGGTAACTTTGGTTCTGTTACGAATCTACTAATTCCTGAATCGATCGCGAAAGAAAAAGAAACTCTGAGCATTGCCCTCTCCATAGCTTGTTGAACTACACTCAGTTGGCCAATAAGGCCAATGGTACGAGACCACGTTTCGCTGGCATAGGTCATCGCTGGTATCACAATTTGGTTGAAAACTTTCGACTTTAGGCACCGAGGTATTTTGGACGTGAAGATATTTCGCAGTTTTCCGGATGCTGCCCAGCCGACTGGGATTCGGCGATTGACTTCTATCTTGAAGTTGGACTTAATTAATTAAGTTTATTGTCCTAGGTATACATACGAGTCAACAACTTCAAGAAGCGAGCTCTCACTAAAACTGGGGTGGGTACAACATGAGCATTACACATTGCTGTAGTCTTCTCCATGTTCATTTTAAGACCCATCTGTTGAGAAACCTGATTGAGGTCTTCGAGCATTGTGCTTAAATCTTCCATACGTTCTGCCATGACCACAATATCGTCGGCAAATCGAAGGTGAGTGACGTATTCGCCGTTAATATTGATGCCAAATCCTTGCCATTCTAGGTGTTTGAAGGCGTTTTCTAAAGTGGCATTAAACAGTTTTGGAGAAACGACGACTTCCTGTCTAACACTCATTTTGAGAGGAATAGCCTTCAAACTCTGCTGCTCTAGATGGCGTTATCATACAAACACTTCAACACTTCCATGTACCGATAGTCAATATGGAACCACTCAAGAGATTCAAGCACAGCCCACGTATCAACCCAATCGAAGGCTTTCTCATAGTCCACAAACGCCAAGCATAATGGCCCGTTATACTCTTCCATCTTCTGTATATCTTGCCGCAGCGTAAATATGTGGTCTATGGTACTGTACTGCCTCTTCGGAAACCTGCTTGTTCGGAAGGTTAAAAGTCATCAAACCTGCATTCGAGACGGTTCGTAATGACCCTAAAAAACAGCTTATAAAAATGGCTCAGGAGCAAATGGCGCGGTAATTCTTTAACAAAGTGTAATCACTTTTTTTAAAGAACAGCACCACCACATGTTATATATAAGAAATTTTGATGTAAATAGGTTTGATTTTGGTTGGGTAGATGCGTTAATGGAGTATGTGATTAATTTAAGTATTTGTAGATATTCAATGTCAGCAAACTTTTATTTAGCCAGGCTAAAGTCTGCAGAAGTCCATGTTTCGCACATGAGCTTCAACCCAAGTCACACTCTTATATACTAGAGCTGTGTCATGATGTCTGATATACTGGAGATTATATTGCCGTTATGTGGTTTAAATTGACAAAACTCGTTTAAATAAATCAGGAAGAGACTTGGGCCTAGAACAGTTCCTTGAGGAACTCCATATGTGACGGGGACAGGAGAGTTAATATCTAGAGATATCTTTAATAGCGTAACCCAATTGAATGTAAAAACTTGTCAGATTTTGGTAAGTTCGTCTATGACGTACTTCGAGTTTTGACTAGCGGAGAGATAAACCCACAAGTGATATTCTAATGTTTGACTATTTTTTTAATCTAAATGGATAGAACTGTTTTGCATTTTTATCTACGTAAATAATTGGTATTTATTTAGTTGGTTTACTTACTAAGTACTTCAAAAAAGAAAAAGAAATGCACGAGTATAGTACTTGCTTATTTAATAAATTATATGAAAAAAATTACAGTTTTTTTATTTCCAAACTAAATTCCATGGAATTTCAAACAATTTATTCTTACATATCTATAAACTGTAACTGATTCATACATTGTCTATCAATCGACTAGCGATCATAACTACAGCAAATGACTCTCAAATATTCAACTCAGCCAATGATTTTGTGATATCTTCGTAAGATTCATCCATTTCATCCTCCTTTTTGTTATTCAAATAAATTAATTCTGTTTTTCAAAATTCGGCAAGCACCGGTGTCCCTTGGAATTATTCTTCTATTTCTTGCAACGAAGACGCTCAAGAAGTAGTCAACTAAGCAAGCGTTTAAGACTTACGATCCATAGAGACCAATCATTGAGAATAAATTGGGAGTTGGCTTCAAATTAATTGTAAGGTTAATGGAGAAAAACAGCATGCAAATCATACCACAGATCGCGCGAGAGTAGTACAGGGAGTAGTAGGTAGGGCAATACCACCAGTAGCCAATTTTAATATATGAACATGCATCAAAATAATACCGATCGATCGACCGATTTGTTTTCAAATAGACATATAAGGCGGTACACAAGAAACATGAAATATTCAAGGCCACACTTAAAATCAGAACGAGACATCGTTTCATCTTCTTTACTAGCGAAATGCCAATAATGTTTGATATCAGTCTTTGTACTCCAAGAGAAATGACGATCAAACCATAGCTGATTTTGTTACCAGCTATTCTATCGATGACATCGTTCGCATAAACCGTATGCCGTAAATAATGCCGTACAAATGACTCATCGCTATCACCGACTTATAACTTCTTTTTTTCGAAATGTCAAATTAATATCAAATAAGAGTTATGTATTAACTGCAAATAATACTGTATCATTATTACCTTTTACAAGAAATGGTAAATCATTTATGTAGATCAAAAATGGCCCAAGGGTAGAACCCTGTGGTACAGCCATTGAAGGCAGTGATCTCGGCAATTGTTGCCCGTTTATATCCACCATTTGCACTATTTTCTAAATATTACTTTAATATGTCTAAAGCAAAACCTGTAACTGCCCTATTGCGTAGTTTCCTTACCAATGTTTAATGGTGTATACAAAGGTTATGGCTGACAAGGGTGAGGAGTTTAAAGAACTTATAATTCTTGTGTCTTCAGCCATCAGATAAATCACAATCAGAATACGTAAATACATATTTAACACCAAACACAAAATAAATACTATCTATTATACATAATATACGAATTTGTATTTGGTGGGGATCGATTCCCGAGCCGTTGGTGCAGAAGATGATCTCATCAAAATATACATAGATAATTATTTAGTGTTTATGGTGTACAGCTTAAAGCGTCTATAAAAAACAAGCAGAGCGACGGCGTAGCGACGGGCAATGACAAGCTATTTCTTTCTAAAAAATGTGTTATCAAAGGAGTTCACATTATTATATGAAACCCTATCCGAAATATACGAAGAAACATTAAATTTTGGTAGACATCCTCGAGGCAACAATAGAATAGCGATGACTTAGTGCAACGATTAAACGATTTAATTGTACTACTGAGCTAAGCTAAATTTTACATATACATATATACATATGTAAAATATAGCTTGGATCGTTAGCTGGCTCTTTACTTGAGGGACTAACTAGAAATGAGCCAGCTCGTGGAAATTGAAAATTAAATGATATCCATACCTAACTCAAACTCAGTTACCTCGGAAAATAGAGATTCTCCCAAGTCGACACAACCATGAGTCTAGGAGAAACATTTTAAATCCTACGCAAGCTAACATTAGAAATGTGACGGCTAATAAAAACGTATCTCAGGTTAACGAGTCGATTGCTAAGCAAAGTACAGCATTGACTCATCCCCTGTCAAATAATGTGGGAAATAAACCTGATGGGGAGGAATGGACCAAAGTGAAGCGCAAGCGAGAGCGAATTTCGTCACCAGGAGTACTGCGGAGCACCGCGTCCCTTGGAGCTACCTCGCTAAAAACGGCCGAAAGAAAACGGTTCCTCTATCTTTATTATGTTTTGGAGGGAACGGAGGTTGAAGAGGTACGTGCGCATCTCGCGTCTTTATGTGGACAGGATATCTATTCCGTGGAGGAATGGAAAACGCGTGGGAGCTATGCCTCTTTCAAGTTCGGGGTGCCAACTCGGCTAGCAGATAAAATAAAATAGATAGCTGTATCAAACATTGGCGTCAAAACTTTGGTGGTTAACGAGAAACGCAACTGTCATAAATTTAAATCAAAAACTGTTTAGAAGGTTTTATCAAAATGTACGTCGGGTTGCGTTCCATAACTGAAGTGTTTTTGTACTGACACATGCACTTGTTTTTCCCTCAGGTTACATTATTGCGCGCAAGGACTTCTTCGGGGAGAGTTCTGCTGGCGGTACGATACGCTATTCGATTCAGGTCATATGACTGACAAATAATTATCTGCACTGTTGTAAAATTGATTAACTAGGCAACTTCAATTTAAATTCGTGCGGCGAAAACGATTTTAGCCAATTAGCTAAATAGCTATGGTAATATACTTGATCTTGGGCGACCTGGTGTCCAATCAAGTGACAGTGTGTGTCAACAATGAGCTTTTCATGCGACTTGACAGATCGATATAACCCCGCTCTCGATATAAGTTGCGCTAAAGTGTCGAAATCAAGCACCACCTTCACCGCCGTTGTCGCCGTGCACCATGGGTCGTGGGTTCGATTCCCACCCAGAGCAAATATTTATATGATGATATTTGTGTTTGCTCTGTGTATGGGTGTAAAATATATGTATTTAAGTAGTATATTTGTGATTCCTCTGTTGTCTGGCATACGTAACACAAGTGCTTTAAGCGACTTACCTCGGAGTCAGGTCAATGTATGAGATGTTGTGGGAATTTATTATTAAAAAAAAAAAAAAAATCTGCATCGCGACCGGGCGCATGCCCCAGCTGGAACTGGCGCAAGACGGACTTTCAGGCGTTGTACTCTGCTCTCGCTCCAACGAATGGACTGAGATATTTAAGTGTCCAGGTGTGTGCCGTCCAGGTCTTTTACCATAAACAGATTCTCCTGTGCCACTTAAAAATAGATTCATGCTAAATGGTTCACGGCTGACATTATTAATAACATAAAATCGAAATAATACAATAAAAAAAAAATCAAAACAAGAATTTCATCTTGAATTATTTAAATATGATAGGTGGCATACGAAAAAACTTAATGACAACAAATATCGGCAAAATACAAAAATCTATTATCAAAGAACCAGTAACATTTTAGGAATATATAAAGAATTAAAAAGTCTAGATGTCACGTATATTCTGGTTAAAGATTCGTCGGTCAAGACGCCTTTTTTTTTTATTTTCGGACGAACCTAGTGCTGGACTACTCAGACGTCCCCCGTGCCCCGCGGCCGCGACCGCGCGTTTAGCGCTGTCGCGCCCGCAATGGCTCGCGAGATTTGAGCGGGACCGACGACGTGACCGAGGGCGCCTCTAGAGGCTCGACCTAGGCTCGGTCGCCGTCGTTGGGGTTGAATTTACTATGAATGAATTAAATTAAAAACAACAGACAGATTGAGCCCGACAGCCCTGCTGTACCTGCTGTGCCGACAGCCAGCTGTCGGTTATCGCTCGTAGGGGCAGGGACTTCACCGCGGCGAACGCGGTGTACTGCTCTGTTGTACGAGTGCATGTGGAGTGTCAGTGGTTGAGTTGTGCCATTGAGAGGGCGAGAAAGGGCTGCGATTTTCGCGGTTATTTTGTCGGGAGGGTCGTCTAAGACGTGACGCGGTCTACGAGATCGGACGTGGGTCAAGACGCCGCAGAAGCATTTGTACAGTACTTTGGGTCCGCTCACGCGCCGACAGCGCGCGCACTGCCCCTGGTTGGGGACATGCTCGCTCAGGACGAGAACATTGATCTGTTCGTTGATGGTGCACGTTGTTTGACAATGGCTGCACATGCTTTCCTAGACGACGTGACTTATTCCGAATTAGCTTTATAAGTGTATTTCTACTTTACTTTTTGACTAAGTTTTTTGTTTATTGTTATTGTTGATTATTTTTTATTAATGATAATTTTTAAGAAAGTCTTGTAGGCGATTTGGGTGTTCTCACCTGTTAACCTACAAGACGTTACTGTCCCAACTAATATTATAAATGCGAAAGTAACTCTATCTGTTAAGCTTTCCCGTTTAAATCTCCCAACTGATTTTGATAATATTTATCATAGACAATCTTTACACCCTGATAAAGGACATAGGCTATTTTATTATTTTTATTATTTTATACGGCTTTTTTATTCGAAATGAGGGTTGTAAGGGGTTGAAATATATCGCTATTTTTAGAGCTAGAAACTTGAAACTTTCTTGGGGAGGCATATATCCAGCAGTGGACTTACAATGGCTGGTATGATAAACTTAAGTAAGAAGTAGCACATATGCCATAATTTATAAGAATTTCTACGAAATACAACGATGTTGTAGTGTTTGCGCGTAGAACGCCTGCCATTTTTTATCCGCAAATCTACTTATCATCGTGTTGTCTTCCAAATACAAGAACGAGCATTTTTCCATACATAAAATCGAATCATACGCAGACTAAGTCGTAGGCATCAAAAATAATAACAATAATAAACTCCCACAAGATATCACCTTACTCCATGATAAGTCGCTAGAAGCAATTGTGATTCAGAGGTCCGACAACAGGGGAATCACAAATATACTACTTAAATACATATATTTAACACCCAGACACAGGAATATTTGTCCAGGGTGGAGATCGAACCCACGCCAATGGGCCCGCAGTCAGCTAGTTGTGATTAAATACTTTTCGATTACATATATCGAAAAATATTACATAAATCAAAAAGGAATAGTTTATGTTTTTCAATTTAGGTTCAAAAATATTAAAATGGATATCCATATACTCTATCAATCTCTCCAGTGGACCCCTGTCGACTTCCATTATAATCTTTGTAAAATTAAAGTATTCAAATATTGTCAACATACGTCCAGACATTTTACTTGAGCTAGATGAGCATTTATGCAAATGTCATCTGCATTTTCCCACTTTCACCTATAAAATATTGAATAATGAATGATGTTATATCTTTAAGTCACGATGTGGGAAGAGCGCTGGTGGTGATGTGGTGCGCTCGAGTGGACGTGAAATTTGACACCGTTAAAGTTAATGTAGAGAAAAGAAAATAAAGCTCTGCTCTATTGTCGCGGATGTTCATACACTATGTTCTATATTCAATGAAAAGAGAACGCAGCCTAATTCGATATTAAAAAAGCGGCCAAGTTCCTAGCACCTATAACAGATTTATATATACCTATAACATAATAATAGTTTACGGATTATGCGTAAGGTTCATGAAATTATGGCTATTTTTAAGCGCGCAAACCATTCTACGTTAAGAAAAAAATATATATTAAGCCTCAATATCATTTTTGAAAAATTATACATTGACAGCCTATACGTATGGGTTTGTTAAACAAAAATACATTCAGCTCTAAGTACGGTGATCTCCAAAATTTATTGTATTTGGTTTTCTATATTTGTGTGAAATTCTTAATGCGGTTCACAGAATACATTTACTTACCACGTTTCAGCGTGTTGGCAATCGCAAGCGCAGCTTTCGTGACGTGGATGCTGCTGCCCATCTCCGCCCTGTGCATTTGAGCTGCAATGTTTTAGAAGAATATACCGCCATTTTAAGGTTTTGGTACCTTAGTCGTCTCTTACGACACCTGGTACAGGGGGAGTTACTATTCTACTCTGCCGGTACCTTACGATGATCATGGCAGATTATGACTCATTCTCGATTAAAGCAGTGCGAATGCTGCTTTAGCGATATTATTAATTTAGCGATAGAGATAGAATAGAGGTCTACCTTTAATCTATCTACTTAAGAGATAGATAAACGTTAGTTAATGACTTTTTTATGGGTATCGATAATACTGACTAACCTTTCAGGTCGTCCCACAGGAACTTAGGTTAAGCTGTGAAAACCTAATAGACAGATATGCGAACAGACACTGTTTCATTTATAATATTAATATATTTTTTAAATAAGCCATATATATTTGCCATTAGAAACGGTCGCTTCTTTTATTTATTTGTTTAAATGAAAGTAGTTAGTTGCTCGTGACTAACTGACGAATGGTTTTGTCACGAATGCAGACTATTTTTTAATTATTGTTTATTTTAACCCTTCGCGCAAATTTGATTTTAATCTTACATAATAATAAATTTATTTTGTTTATTTTATAGAATAATAAATAGTAATTATCCAACTATTATCCATTTAAATAACATATTATATAAAAATGAAGAAAGCTTTAAGATAATAAAGATCACGCACCGATAAGTGCAGCTCATTGTGACCATCGACAAGGTGGATACGAACCCCTATTCCTAATCGAGAAGGTCTACTTATGTTTATGGCGTTCACCCACTACTAACCTCTACGATTATAAATGGAGGGAGCCGCCGTCCCTACGGTGCCTTGCGGCGCTTTCGGGGACCAATACCAAATTAAGCACCAGATGCGGCAAACAGTAATATTTAAAACCAATCCAAATGAAATTCTGCCATCTTCATATTATCTATGCCAAAAGAAATTCTGCCAAATAATTGTTCGACTAAATAAATGAATATGCTAAACGAAAATCTGCTTAAGGAAATTTTGCTGTAGGCATATGAAGTCAAGATTATCCTTCTATTACTATCTTTTCATCATTTGACAAGTAATTATTTTAAATAATAGGTATAAAAATGTTGAGTATATCTAAACAAAATTATATCAAATGCTCAATTTATAAAATGAGTTTTATTTCAAGTGGCTTTATTTTTTATAAACATTATACTGTTTTTTGCATTATAAATATGTATATATATATAGTGTTATGGTAGGTATATGATTAAATTGTTTACATATTGAAAACAATATAATGTAAAATTAACTTTATTAAAGTCCAAATATATCAATCGATGCTATTATCGGTTTTGCATGGTGTCTAATAAAATTCAGGAAAATAACACACCCGTTCACGTGTTTTCAGCTCTTAGAAACATGTATATTTTTTCCATTTATGTACCTAGATATGCATAAGAACCAAAATCAATCTCAATTATTAGCAGTACAATTGCGCAACAAATTTGATTTATTTTATTCATTCAAAATCTACAGCTAAAAATGTATATCTATTGTCAAAACTTACAGACAATAAAAGATTTAACATGATTATGTAAACTAAAAATGTACAAACGATAACATAACATTAAAAACTAAACGCGTAAATTTTAGAAAATATAATGCGTTCAGTGAGATTAAAAAAAAAACTATCATTTGTGTACAATGACATTAAAAATTATTTAAATGAAATAAAATAACCATATACACTCAATATGTTGAACATTGGTAGGGTTACTTAAGCAAGTGATAAAGTAACAATACTTCTTTTGTCTGATTAATTATATCACACAATTGTTTGTGCCGTTGCACGCAAGTGGTGTTTATTACGTGTTGTTTTATGAATATCGTTTGGTCACATTAAGTTATGGAAAGCACTACTGTAGGCAAAAAGACCTGGCTCACTCCCTTAGCGAAACAAGTAAGAGGATATATGACTATACGTGAAATTTGTTGGTTGTTTTAAATGCAAATAAGAAGTTGGCATATTCCAAAATGACACCAGTTCCAAAATTTGTCGTGCACTAACACTGTAGGGATCAACACACTCAAAACAAAAATAACAATTTTTGCAATTAATAATGCGGCTTTTTCGCTTTCCAATCTTCTCTATCTGCACTGTGTTTACTTTAAAATAGGATAACAATAATTTGATTTAAAAATAATTATTACATTAATGCCCGAAATAGAAATAAAGATTTACAAAAAGCGTTTAAAAAAATTATAGTAATTAATTGGATTAGCCGTGGTGTACCGGCAAAGTAGAATAATACCTCTTCCGACCAGAACCGGCAGATGGCGGTATACCCATCCAAGATAGTGTAGCTCAAATGCACAGGGCGTGGATGGGCTGCAGCATCTCTGTCACGAAAGCTGTTCTCTGCGATTGCCCAACGAGGCAATTATGGGCGAATTTACTTTTTCTTGGGGAGGCCTATGTCCAGCAGTGGTCTTCCAATGGCTGATATGATGATGATGATGAATTGGATTGTGTGTACATTTATGTGTGTGTGTTATGCGTAACTTCGTACACTCGCCTGAGTCTTCAGTATACTTCACTATAACCATTGTTTGACCAGATTATTCAAGACTATGATATGATTATTTTCGATTATGATACTTCCAAGCAACGGTCCTGGATCCTGCTTCTTAGTGAGTGAAGTAAGGGACATTCACCATACTACATGGGAATGTGGCCTTTATGGCTCCTCTAGCTGATGCGAAGAAGCATCTAGCTGTCAAGGTAGGCCCAGTCTATTAACGTGACGAGTGGAATAAGAGAGAGAGAGAGAGTTACAGACTGCAAAAATCAGGGAAACGTAAAAAAACAATCAAGAGGCAGAGAGCAGTTTAGTTATACAAATAGCACTTATTTTCAAGTATATCTTTTAGGTACATATTTAGTTGCCGGGGCGTCCCAAAAATAGTCATAAGACAGTGTAGGGAATGCCTCGCTATTTCTACGTAATGTATTGCTTTGATTTACACGAAATACACATGAAACATCATAATGAGTAGATCCAGGTCAATAGCATTTCACTGAGACAATTACCATGAGAGAGTGTGTGTGTGTGTGTGTCACCAATCTTGCGCATTTTCTGTGCATTGCTTTCTAAGACAAATGTGTGTATGTAAAATTATTCGTAATTGTGAAGTGACAGTGAGAACAACTGAGTGACACAAAAGAAATAGTATTAATAATAAGAATAAGTATTTATGTCTTAACACAAACTTACACAGAGTAACTCAATAGGTAGGAACGAAATTTAAACATCTCTACTAATATTATAAATGCGAAAGTAACTCTGTCTGTCTGTCTATCTGTTACGCTTTCCCGCTTAAACCTCTTAACCGATTTTGATGAAATTTGGCCTAGACAATCTTTAGACCCCGAGAAAGGACTTAGGCTATCTTTTAATTCTATATAGGGGTTATAAGGGGTTGAAATGGGGGATGAAAAGTTGTATGGAAGTATCGCTATTTTTAGAGGAAGAAACTTGAAACTTATTTTTCAGGCTATTGATTCGATATAAATAAACATGACATTCATAGTTTATATAAGTTAGGTAAAGAGGTATGGTACCTAAAAAAACTAATCCACGCGGACGAAGTCGCGGGCACAGCTAGTTTTACATATTTCTGAGCATATGTTAAGTCGAACAAACCCGACGCCCGTGTGTGCTTAAAATTCTCTTCTTACCGCTCATGTTACGTTGTACCGCTCATTTGTAAACTGAACATTTGTAAATCTATGAAAATGAGTGCGTTAATGTTAACTATTTGATATGAGTCAACCGTCAGCTGACCATCTAGAATGAACCTAAAGAAAGGTTCACTCTAGATGAACCGTGAAAACCCGTGGCGAAATATTATTGTATTCATGAAAGCTGGATTTATATATATAAAATAAGAATAACATCAGATATGGTCTTAAATAGGTATCCCCCATACGTCTGTATCATGCATCTGTTCCTTCACCTTCTGGCCTCTAATTCCAGTTTTTCTGTTTCTAGTGTTTTGTGACTGCCGGAGTGTCCATCAACCTGCTATCCCACGGGATGGTGACAGGATTCTGCACCGCTCTCCTACCGCAGCTGAAGGCTTCCAATTATATTTCCATAGATGAGGATTCAGCATCGTGGATTGGTGAGATCTTATTTATTTTTATATCCTCTTTTATGAAAATAATTCTTACAAGATTTACTATCGGGCGATCCCTGAATAGTGTCCAAGTATTCGGAGAGATAAGACTCGGACAAATAAGGCGAAGGTCACTTTCGAAAATGTTTTCTGAATGAGACTCAAGAAATGGGCCAACAGTCCAGAGAAACGCAAAATGGGCGCAAAGAGGCGTCGAGTTGCGGAAACCTGCCCAAGCAACATATATCATGATAACAATAATGTCGAACATGAACATTTTGGAAATTTAATTGAAACATGCTTTAAAGACGGAAACAATTACCTACTTTAAAGACACCGTCTTTTGTAATACAGTGGAGTGAGTACAAAGAAGACTGACCAAAGTCAATTTAATGTTATCTATTTCTATAAACGTATTCCCGCCTATTTTTTTACTACATAGTATTAATTCTTTATCCTATTAGTTAATTTAATATTATTTGTTGTTAAAGATAGTTTTTTGTGTAATATAGTTATTAAGTTCTATGTCTGCCTTTCAGCTTCGATATTTGCAATCGCCCAAATCATGGGAACGTTGATGGTCCCAGCAATCATGAACAATTACGGTAGAAGAATAGTAAGCATCATCAGCGCGACATTGATGACTTCCGGCTGGATTCTCATCACGTCGGCGTCGAGCATCCACTATCTACTTATCGGAAGATTTATTCAAGGACTGTCAATGGGATTTACAGGCTTCGCTGGATCTGTTCTAGTTGGTGAATACACGAGCCCAAAATATAGGGGCATGCTTCTTACAACTTTATCAGTCTGCCTTACTTTGGGAATACTGACGTCTCACGCATTCAGTTCTTTTCTGCAGTGGAAACTAATAGCAATCATCAATGCTTCGATCTCTTTCTTGGACTTACTCATCAGCCTCTACTCTCCCGAGTCTCCGAGTTTCTTAGTAACCAAAGGTAGATATGATGAATGTAGGAAAGTATTTCACTGGCTAAGAGGATACGAAGATGAAGAAGAGTTAGAAAAGCTTATTAGAACAGATATGAACCAGAAAACAAAAGTAGAGAGTAATACATACGAGGGTATTGTCAGTTGGCTATGGAAAAAAAGCGGTCACTGTATCTTGACATTTCGAAAAAAAGAAGTTTATAAGTCTGTGATAGTGATGAGTCATTTGTACGGAATTAATATTTGGTCAGGAGGTATAGTCTTTGATGTTTATGCGAACGATGTCATCAATAGAATAGCTGGTAACAAAATCAGCTATGGTTTGATCGTCATTTCTCTTGGAGTACAAAGACTGATATCAAACATTTTCGGGATTTCGCTAGTAAAGAAGATGAAACGACGTCTTGTTCTGATTTCGAGTGTGGCCTTGAATATTTCATGTTTCTTGTGTACCGCCTTATATGTCTACTTAAAAACAAATAACCTAATAACCTTTGACCACCCACTGATTGGTATTATTTTGATGCATGTTCATATATTCACATTGGCTACTGGTGGTGTCACACTACCTACTATTATCGCTGGAGAAATATTCCCTTTAGAGCATCGCGCGTTCTGTGGTATGATTTGCATGCTATTTTTTTCCATTAACCTTACAATTAATTTGAAGACAACTCCCAATTTATTCTCAACGATTGGTCTCCATGGATCGTACGTCATAAACGCATGCTTAGTTGGCTACTTCTTGAGCGTACCGTTGTTTATGCTACCAGAAACAAAAGACAGGACGTTGCAAGAAATAGAAGAAGAATTCCAAGGGACACCGGTGCTTGTAGATTCTTTAATGACAGAAGTTACTTCTATAAAAAAACAAGAGGATGAAAAGGAAGAATATTACATAGGTGTCACAAAATAATCGGCTGCATTGTATTTTTGAGGTCATTCTCTCTATCTTATGGTAATAAATAAATAGACAATCTCTTACGTTTACAAGTTACAATTTATATAATCTTAGAATAATTTGTTAGAAATGCAATGGAATTTATTTTTTAATTTCTTTGGACATCCGGAAATATATTTCATTTACATTTTAATAAATACTTCTTTTTATAGTTTTATGTTTTCTTTACCTTCGAGGTACTAAGTAAGATAACAAATTAAGTGAATACTAATTAATTACATCGATAAAAAGTTAAGGCTAAATTAAACCTTTTTAATGTGATACAGTTAATACTGTATTGTGTCATATAAGGAGATTCGAATACAGGAGCCCCAGTCTCCGCAAAAGGCGATGTAACCGAAAAATTTTTACATTGATTCAAATTTATTTAGTATTATATATTAAGAGTGACCTTTTTTAATAATATTTATTTAATCTGTGTCACCATTTTATAATTTCTATATGTATCTCACTCACGCTACTAACAGTTTCCATTCTCCATCACTCTCACACATAAAGCGCGCGCTTTTATCCATTTTTCTGCGTATTAGAACGCATCCATGTCACCATTTTATTGACATCTCTGCCGTACTGTGTAATATAAATAGTTTTACTTGGTTAAATTCATGTTAACATTTCTTTACTATAATAACCTATTTCTTGTGTTTAAATGTATTAAAAAAATACTTATTATAAAACATATTAAATAGTACAGTATTTTTTATAGATTACTTTAATTTTAATTTGTGTAAATTTATTTATACGATTGGTGCACACTATTATTGACAAATGGTACAGGCCAGTACCTACCTTAGTCGCCTCAACACCTGGTAAGGTACCTGCTATTCTAATCTGAAATTTTAACACACGAGGAAACTATATTATGTGGCCTTACTGCTATAACAAAAGGTAATAAAAAATAAAACATAGTTTATTAAGCTTCTGTATATTTCTCAGTAAATATTTATAAATAGAGATAATTTAAATGTACATAGGTATATCCTCCTTCGATTGTACAAGTCAATAACTAGGTACTTAGGAAATAAATCACATCCGATCTTTGATCCTTAGATCTTTGGTGTTTATCGAGGCGAAGCTTGGTGGCCGAGAGCAGCCAAAAATACTTTCTAAAGGGAAATACGCATGCCTATTATGATGCTTAATCATTTATTATGTAATATACGAACAAGATCATGAATTACATAATCTGACTATATAAATATAAGTGAAAAATATTTGTGCTTGTTTTTGTATGAGAGCTATTTGTAATTCCTCTGGTGTCTGATGTCCCTAACACAAGTGCTTAAAACAAATTATCTCGCAGTCAGTTAATGTATGCGATGTTGTGTGAATTTATTTATATATATTTAACAATCACCAGAATTGCGGAATATATCGGTCTGGTCTTTCCCGTATCTTATCCACGAAGGCGCAACGTAACACTATTAGATCTTCATTGTAAAAATAGGTAAAACAAATTGACTTGAACTAGCATCACGTACATACATGAGACACGCATACGGTCTCTGCCTACCCTGATGGGACACGGGCGTGTCCCATCGGGGTAGGCAGAGACTATGGATCTCCACTTGTTACGATCTTGGCAAAGAGGTACTTTTGCTTCCCTTACTCGCACTAGTCCTAAATATTTAAACGAAAATTAGCATAAATATTTAAAAGAACGTGGATATGCCATTTATAATAAAACTACTCTTAAACTCTGTATATTTCCTATTTCTATTTTATATCGAAGTATCGATTAACTTACAGCACTAATTCTTGGTGTTAAACAGTCTTTTAAGTAAAAAGTGGTTTTATTATCTATGAATGAACACATAAATACAAAAAGAATTAAATGCCACTTCTCTTACTATTATATAGGCCATTTTTGGGCATATTAATAAATAAATTCACACATCTTATGCATTGAGATGCCTCTTTTTGATTGAGATTTGAGGGATTTTTACGCATAACTCAATATTTCAAATAACGAAAAATAATTAAACGTTTTTACGGTGTCTCAAATCTACGCGGAATATTTAACCAGCACTCCGGCTTTCATTCTATACAAATATTTCTCTACTAAAAATAAACAGATTCTGTAATAATATAAGCATCAAAGAATATTTTATTAACAGCAATATATATTACAAACTGGATTAGACTTTTTATAAAAACATTTTAATAATACAATAGGTGTATAAAGGTCATATGGCCTCTGCAAAGGTCGTCTGCATTGTTACCTTACTCTCACTTATTTCTACTGCCAATTAATAATGTTTGCATTGCTGTGTTCCGGCTTAAAGGGTGAGAGGCAGTGAAGTTACTGGGTGGTGTGGCATAATATCTTCAAGTCACAAGGTTGTCAACGCGCTAGTAATATCCCTGACTTGAGATTGGTTGCTTGTTTGTCGACTTGGTCTATAAAAAAAAAACATTTCGAGCAGAGTTTTTGATATAAATTTACACTTTACAATTATTTGCAACGGTATATGATAACATTAATTAACAGTATTACTCGTCATAGATTAACCTTATTACATAGACTTTCTAGTAACTTATGATTTTATTGTCTAGTACCTATTTTATTTTCTGACAATGCCAGTGTCAATTTAATGACGTTCATAGCTGAAGATATCTTGATCATGCCAAAAATAACTATGCCAAAAACAAGATATACACACAAGATTTATGCCAACCAAAATTATGTTTATCACCGTTAAATATTTAAAAAATCTATTCAATATAAAGTAGCATCAAATTTAGCTTTCCTCTTAAATACACTAAACTTCATATCAATTGCATAACACTCACACCATTACCAAAAATGTGCAACAACATAAATTATAAAGTTATCAAATCCAACAAAATAAATTAATGTATCCGTATCGCGCTTACAATTAAATATTGACGTTTTGTTTTTTACGCTCTACCGCCGTTCACGTCAATGTTCCAATGAAACTACACATTAAATAAGGCATTAACTACACTAATTGAGAAATCCTTCAAAATTAAATTTAAAGAAAAATAATAATGGTAAAGTTTAAGTGGCTGTAGCAGAAAGAGAAAAACAAAGAGACCAAGTGCTGACTCTTCTGCGGTTTAATTTTAAAGTATAGTTTTTAAACAACTCGTAAGCACTTTAGTAAAAATGCTGCAAACATAGTACTTCGTTGTTCACATCTGTATACCACTAATTACATCGCTTTATGACTCCTGTTTCAGGTATTCTACTCTGCCAACACCTCCCACCTTAATGCAATGCCGTTAATTAATGCTTTATTGATCGTGCTAATATACAGAAGTGGAGCAGTTTCACATCATATATACCATATTCTACATTTAATCACAACTAAAAATGTGCACGCGTTTTATTCCTGTCAAATCCACCCCCACACTAAATGTGAAATAAGCAATAATTGCATAATTTGTCGCATAAGCGACAAATAATACTATACAAACAACTATACATATCGACGGTCAGAAATTCAATTGGCGTAAGTGTTAAACATTATTAAAAATGACATTAAAGAAAATATCTTTTAAAACAATAAAGTTATAACGAATTAATTACTATTTTCTTTTTTGTTCTTCCTGTAAACCTACACTTTGTTCCTAGCGACAAATGAATTTATGACCGTCGATATACAAGTCTCTGTAATTTCGCGTATATATATATATTTAACATCATCGTATTGGCGATAGGATATCAACTGCTAGACAAAGGCCTCCCAAGTGATTTCCTTGCATCCACTCTAGTGATTGGTCGTCCTACTTGGATGAAATAATGATTGGATATTTGGAATGATGTAAAATACTGACTTTAATTAATTAAATCAATCATTTGGAATTAATGCTTTCTTTTACAGTTCGCGAAGGCAAATGTTTTTATTAAAAGTTTGCTTCTATTCAGTTGTGCCGGTTTTGTCAAGTAAAGACGCGTTGTGTATGTCCTTCTCACACTTCATTCTCGACAGATTGGCAGTTGAAGTTTTTGCATAAACACGAGGTCTGAAACAAGACAACAATTTTGTAAGCATTAAATTACATATGATATGCAATAGCCAGGTGATTAATGCAGGTATTATTAATAACATACGGCTCCATCACCATATATATATATATATGCCCAGAGGATTGTATATATACAAATTGGGATGGCTCCGGGAAATTGACACCCGAGCGTTCTGAACTTGCTTGTTTTCTATTGATTATAGAAAGATACAAACTGGAATACACCTTGGCTTTGTAAGAACTATCAACATTAATTTTAGATTAGCTGGAACTGTGAACATGTCACCAACGGTTCCTTAGAAAAAGTGCTGAAGACACAATGAGTAAGGTTTTATTGTTGAGTGACGCTGTAGAGTGAAGTTAAATTATTATGTTAAGTGAAGAACTCTGTAAAAACATATAATAAAATTATCAACAGTAATTGTATGGGGGAATACAGACAGATGAGCAAAACACAATTTTTAAAATACAATTACCCTCCCTTACAGTTACAGTTTGCCAGAGGTAAAAATGAAGTTCCCGGAGCCATTCCAAATATATATATATATATATATATATATATATATATATATATATATATATATATATATCATGTATCATATATATATATCATATATATATATATATACAGTACCGTAAAATACTGTGTCCCGGTTTAATGTGTGAGAAAGGCAGCATAATTACTAGGTAATGTGACATAATATCTTCAATTCACAAGGTGGGCAACGATCTAGTGACATCATTGCGATTATATGAGCGTAATTAGGTAGTAAGTAAGCCGTAAGGTACCGGCAAAAGACGAAAGAGGTGACTGAGGTACCACAACCAACAGATGGCGGTACATCCATCCGAATCAGCGTAGCTCAATTGCTCAGGGCGGGGATGGGCATCAGCATTCCCGTCGCGAAAGCTGCGCTCTGCGATTGCCAACACGCTTACCCAGCGCGGCAATTATGGGCCAAATTTTCCCTTTCTGGGGAGCCCTATGTCCAGCAGTGGACTTCCAATGGCTGATATGATGGTGATGATGAAGTACTTACAGTATAGAACAGTACAGGGACTGCTATGGCGGCCCCCGCGATGACGTCCCACCAGTGGTGCCTGCGGTCCGTGATGCGGGACAAAGCGCAGTATACTGCACTCGCTACACTCATGAGTTGAACTGTCAGTATAACGTTGAAGTTGAGGTGTTTCGTGCGTCGGTGAAGATAGTACTGTACAGAGAAAATAAAAGGAAAATGAGGAACTGCAGTAAAATGATATAATAAACGTTAGTGTTGCTTTAATAAATCAAAGAAACGACATTTACAGTATATGAATAATCTTGGAAAAGTCTAGAGATTATTTTAATTACGTATTGTTTACTTTTATTTTAGTCTCACTGTCGCCATATTGAAAGACCCCTGTTTTATACAGATGCCACCATAACACTTGTAATGTAAGTGATGCCATATATTGACAATTAAGAGTTAACCTGTTACTGTTCTATCGACAAACAAAATAACTTAACTAAAGAAAAGTAGGTGCAACTTTTTTTATATAAATGAAACTGAGGTACAGGATTCTACTGATGGGTGGCCAATGTTGAGCATAAGCCGCCCAAATCAAAGAGGCGACTAGCGTAGCTATGCGACGGGGTTTTAATACCCATCACAGCTTTGTGCATTTGAGCTGAGCTGTTTCGGATGAATGTACCGCCATTAGTCGCCTCCGGTACTTCGGTTGCCTCTCACTACAACTAGTACACGGGATACTTTCGTGATATTCTACTCTGCCGATACCCCACAGCTTATTTGAAGATATCTCATATTAAGATAATCTTTAGGTACCTAGTTATGTTCAGGTATATTTAGCTTAAACCAATGACATAGACAAACACATGCCTAACGAATATAAGCATGAGTTTGTGTATGCCATTGGTTTGGAGGAAAGTAGAGAGGTAGGTAGGTAGGTACATATATCATAATTGATAAAGTTACCGACAACTCTTTTAGCCGTGGGGTACCGGTAGAGTACCTCTTTCTGTACCAGGTTTTCTAAGAATCGATGGAGGTACCGGAGCCGACAGATGGCGGTAAATCCCAAACGGCAGCAGACATCGCTACCACGCCTGCCAGCGCGGTATTTATGGACAAGTTGCCCGTTTCATGAAAGCTAATGTCTAACAGCTGATATGATGATAATGATGATGATAAATGTGCTTAAACTAAAAGACAACAGACTCACCGCAATGAAGACTCCAGTGTGTAACGCTAGCGACGTGTGACCAGATGGGAAACTTTTATCTGACTGGCTGATCCAGTGAGCTTTCTGGCATGTGTATTTTGTTATGTACTCTGTCCTGGAACAACACATGACAATCTACTATATGCACACCATAAATAGCTGAAGTTTATATACGAGTATGAAGTAAAAATTATATTTTCACTATCATTAAGAATCGGGTATGCATTATTAATGCGGGTATTATTAATAATGTGGGCATTATTAATAATGTGCTCTATCGGGCAGTGATTTATTACTATCATCGTCATCATTACAGCAATTGGATGTCTTCTGCTGGACATAAGCCTCCCCAAGAAAGGGGGAATTTCGCCCATAATTGCCTGGCATACTGGGCATGCGTGTTGGCAATCGCAGAGCGCAGCTTTCGCGACAGGATGCAGCTGCCTTTCCCCGACTTGTGCATTTGAGCTGCATTATTTCGGATCGCCGCCATCTGTCGATTCTGGTACTTTAGTCGCCCCTTACGACACCTGGTACAGGAGGAGGTACTATTCTACTCTGCCGGTACCTCACGGCCAGTGTAGAAAGAATGCAGAAATATAATCAAATAGCTGCGCCCGCGTTTCTTTTAAACGACAAACTTCTACGCAGTGCACACAACGAAAGCTCTTAAAGACGTTTTTTGATTAATGCTTCGCTTTTATTAGTCGTTACGTGATGTTAAATAGCCGAAGTTACTCCCTATTATATCAGCTATCTGCCAGTGTGTCCCATCAAAATCGGTCCAGCCATTTTAAAGATTAGATACTTCACACAAACAAACAGACAGATAAAAGATTGTTAAATGGTCTAACTATCTACAATTTAAAAATACAGACTTTTATCTGTCTGTCTGGTACCGTGTACACATCCATACGCATTTAGTAAAAAGCGGTTAATTTTATATTACAAACAGACACTCCAATATCATTTATTTGTATTGATATAATGAATGTAATAAGTATAGTATATGTATAGTTATTATAAATAGTGCCGTAAAAGGCAAATTAGATACAAGAACCGACATAGCGGTATATTCACCCGGCGTAATTCAAATGCAAGAGGGCAGAGATGGGCAGCATTTCTGTCGCGAAGTTACACTCTACGATTGCCACTATCCATTCAAAGCCAAATACAAATATGACATTACAACATACAATTTGATACAATTTATTTAAATAAGCCTATCATACACTTTCAAACCGTCATTACAACAAAAATTTAAAAGTATAGATTATAAGTATAGATAGATATTTGCTACAATATTACACAAATGACCGATGACCCTGACAACCTTATGGTCATTTAATCAAATAAGTGATTTAGTGATTTACTTTAAAAACAGTCTGCCGGCCGACCAGACGGGTCTTAAAACTAAGTTAACAGCAGGGTCATTTTGTGAGCTATTAAAATAGAACCTGCAAGAAAAACTGATAGATGCTGACAAGGGTTTCAATAACACCTAATGATACCTACCATTAGGTGTTATCGGTAGTAGAAATTTGAGCAATTCAATTCAATCCCAAGCAGTTTCATCATTAATATAAATATTGTCCAGCGCAGGGATTATTGTCCAATTCTGGGCTTCTTGGAGGGATCTTTGACCAATAGTGGACATCCTACGATATGATATGATTATAGATGACATATGATTGAAGATGACAACTTGGCCCACGTGTCTCGGTAATGGAGCGTTCGTAAATGTTAAATCATATCAAATCAAAATATTCTTTATTCAAGTAGGTCCATTACAAGCAATTACGAATGTTCAAATATAATAAATAGGACAATTTTAATTCTAAAATATGAAGTACACAATTCTATTATACTCATAATACTGTTGACCCTGATGACCTTATGGGATCATAAGAGCCATCTAAGTTTAGTGCAGGAAAGACTGGTGGTGATAAAGGTTCCATCAATAAGAAAGTTAGTGTTAATGGTACCCCTACCAACGTCGGGGCGAACTAACCATTGTCTTAAATCTAGGTTACAGCAATTCAATCCCAGGCAGTTTTATCATTAATATAATATATATTTATTATTAGTAGATATTTAACACTGTTATTTGTTCCTACAAGTACTCCTATAATAAAAGTAACCTAAATAACTAGTTTTAGCTGCAGCTGTCAACCTGTTCGAGACCTGTGTCGTCCCACGTATATACATCCAGCTGTAAAGTAATTGCAAACAATAACCAGCCCCGGACAAACAGACAGAAATTAATATAATTGGTACTGCATACTGTAATATGTAAGTGAAGCACAATACACACAAATTACAGTAGGTATTACAAAAACGGAATTTACTTTTTATATATTTGCATAGACGCAGTCGACTGATAGTTAAAGAACTATTGTTTTTCTTGTCTGTTTGTTGACCTTCATTCACATAATATGCATGACCTTTATTTTATTTATTAATTAAAAAAGAATCCTGATGTATATTAAAAACGCGAAAGTTTGTGAGTATGGATACTAAAAATAAAAATTACCATACAATCATATTTAGACCTGACTCCGTGTTAAGTCGCTTAAAACACTAGTTTTATGGACATTAGACAACAGAGGAACCACAAATATACTACTTAAATACATATATTTAACACCCAGACACAGAACAAACATAAATGTCATTAATTAAGTCCAGATGTATGTCTGTTAATCTTTCACGTCGGAACGGGCACAGACATTATTGATAGACTAGAGATAGACATAGGCTACTCTTTATCCCGGAGAGAACAGGATTATTTTTATCCTTTCTATAGAATCGATACTCTAGTCTAGTCTCCTCTATGCTACTCGCGAAGTACTCGAGATACTTTAGCAACAGTTCGAAGTGCGACACCACACACTCGTTCAACTTTGCATTGAGTTTATTCACTGCAAGGCGCCGACTTCAGGCCTATCAAAATCAACAACAAATGGAAGTCATCCGAGGCGAAATAAAATTTGCCGAGGGAAGCCGAAGTGCGTAAAGACGCAGTGTAAAAACACTATCCTATCCGTATATCATCGATCAACTTCGAGAGTAGTGTAGAGGAGGCATTAAGAATAACATGAGATCCTCAGGGATGCGATAAAGTGGACCTCGAAGACAAGGCCGCGGTCGGAAACCTAGTATTTTTAATCGACGGTCATAAATTCAATTGTTGTAAAGGACAATCTGCAGATCTACAGGAAGAACAAAAATGAAAATACACAATTAATTCGTTATAACTTTATTGTTTGAAAAGCTAAACCAAAACACACAATTATGATAAACGTGACCGATGTATGTATGTAGTTTTACCTTGCAAGTAAATGAAACCAGTTGTTCTCCTTCAACTTAAAACAGTGATAATTGCGGGCCGGATAGGTTGCATTGGTAATGGGGGAGCGAAAGCCGATGTTTGGAAAACCTTGGTAATCGTAGAAACCAGTCTAATCGTAGTAATAAAGCCGTGACGTAACGGCAGATTAGAATAGTCCCTCCCCCTGTACCAGGTGTCGTAAGAGGCGACTAAGGTACCAGAACCGACAGATGGCGGTATATCCATCCGAAACAGTGTAGCTCAAATGCATATGGGCGGTAATGGGCAGCATGCAGGGAGCATTTCCAACAGCTTGCCAAGCGCGGTAATTAAAGGCAAAATTCCCCCTTTTTTGGGAGGCCTATATCCAGCGGTGAACTTCCAATGGTTGATACGAAGAACTAGCCCAATCTTCCAATTAAGAAGTATAGAAATAAAGTGTATAAATAAAATAGGCATGATTACCTATCCAGATCTAAGTAAAAAGTAGTAGTTAAAAACTTACCCAACACAAGTATCAGCCTCCTTAGGATAACAGGAGTCAAAGAAATGAGGTCTGGGAGCGCCGACCAATATCTTCAGTGTCTGAACAATCGTCAGGTTTAATAATACACCAAATAGGTACTCTTTGTACCAGCACAATGCTTGTTGCTTTGACTTTGCTGACCCCTCATCCTTGTGATATAATCTCTCAACCAGCAATAGCTGAAAAAAAATTATTATTACTTAAATAGGGTATTTAAACACAATTTTTATACTGTACTTATATTGTTACCGCAAATGCAATATTTTGTAGATATAAGCAAGGGGTAACCTTAACTCTTACGGGTAACTTTGACTAATGTCTATAAATCCACAAAATGTATTTAGTGTTTCGATTTAGAATTCAACATGTATGCTCTTAAATATTCAATGCAAACTAGAAAGGTTTCATTGTTATAAATATGAAGAAATTTATACACATTTATTTTAGGTCAAAGTTATCCCTAAGCATCCCTTATCAAAGCTGAATAAAAGTAACTCATATTTATTTACCAAAAACTTCCAAACTGTTTCTAATCTACAAATGGAAATACTATTGTGACGACCAAAATAATCAAGAACAGTTAATTTTCCTCTTTTTGTTTGTCCATATTTGTAATACAAAACATAATCAAAATAGCAATATTTAGGTTTTATTAATCAATAGGGTTACCAACTCAAGTACAGCATTTAACACATAAAAAATTTGCAATTTATATAAATCATTAAGAACTGCATCATGTGTTAAAATTTTTGATGTACATTTAAATCCAAACAGAGGCAAATGTAAAAACTCCATTGAAAAAAAAAATTTAAATATAGAAGTAATAAAATAATATAAAGAAATAAGTAATAAGATTTATACTTACAACTATTAGAGGCAGGAACACTACGACAGCCAACAGCCACTTCCAGCTGATCGTGTCGCCAGTGAATGGGTGCGCCAGAGCGGGATCGTTGCACTGGAATCCATACTGCCTGCTTGGAACTAGCCGAAGCTCCACAATCACGAATATGAAAAGCACTGGAATTATGAAAACTAATACTTGATGAAACCTATATTGAAATCTATTAGTACCATAAAATATTTTTTGTATTCACTTTAATTTTATTTTGAACCACAGTAAACTGCGGATTCAGCTATGGCAAGCCCTTTCCCGTAAGAATGTAGGGATCAAATATAGCTTGTATTACTATCTGATGATGTAACTTGTTATGTATAGGAACTATTGAAATTGGTCTACTACACTGTATTTTACCTAATTCATATGATATATGTGATTGTAAAATAAGAAATGGTTCTACATACTCGTTAAAACTTTAGATTAAAACTGGCAACTTGCATGTTTTGCCTACCAAATAAATCTGCAAACTATATTACAAGCAAGAAATTTTACACAAATTCGACTAAACAGAGCTAGACATATATTGATAATTTCCTAAATTATTTGCCAATTCTGACAAATTTTGTAAGCAATCAGAAAATCAGACCTATTTCTTAGAAACAGGATTTGGGATAAAATGTATATGTATTATTCCAGACTATCGACAATCTCTGTGCCAAATCTTCAATCTTTCCGATGTGAAAGATTAAAGGACATGAATACATCCTTTTGTGTTTATATTAATATATAATTAACTAGGATATCATTCTATGTATGCTATTACAAAATATCTTAATATTATGGATGCGTTCTTCTCTGTTTGATTGATACACTTTACTGGTCTAACTTAGGTAAACTAGTGAATAGATTTTAATACATTTGACCATTTAATATACATATAAGTAATTCTGAGGGACACAATATAACACAATATCCTTGTGGACTAAGTTAAGTGTAGAAAGTTAAAATAAGTTTACTATTGTCTCAATAATTGCAGTGGCCAAGTGTCAAGTGTGTCTATAATGAATGATTATGCTGTAATCATTATCATTTAAAATATTACTAGCGACTACTCACAACTTCTCATATGTATCTTTATAAATTATAGACCATTTGTTACTGTAGTCTCGTTTAAATCCAGTGGTGATTTCATAAATGTGTAAAAACTATATTTCCTTATTCTTCTATCAAATTTTGCACTTACAATAAAAACTAACAGGATGTTCTTAGGAACTTATGAAAGAGTTAAAATTCTTATCATTATTTTTTTGTATCATTCATATACAAAGAGAGAAGACTAAAAAATATAATAATTATACACTTTATTGTATACCTTAAGTTTACAGACAATAATATGAATAATAATACATAGTGAAGTAAAATTGGTGGCCTAATGAATAAATTTTAATGAACTTGTCGAATGACTTTGTCGTGATTTTGGCGCTAGTGCAATCACTATTATCGTAAAAATAAGTAACTATCATTATAATAATATACAAACCTCTGTGCCAGCGATTCGTTTTGGCCCAAATATTTTTTAATGTGTCCATTGCAGAACGTCAACAAATTTGTTGACGAACACCGCTTATCACCAATTTCGTGACTAATTCTTGCTCAGAGGAAACACGTAATACGTACATCTACGTAACCGTGTCATTTTATGAAGCATACAGCGCGAATACCGTTAGAAATCACCAAAGTAGGCATGAATAATTATATTTTTCACGGCTTATTGACTCAATTAATGAAGTTGATGTCAATAACTGAAAACACATTTACTTAACTCAAATAAAAGAGGTATGTCTTAACCTAACTTAGGAATTACTTATCTATTAAATATATTATCTGTTCATATTAATAAAAAAAACAATTCGCCTGCTAAAACATTTTAGCGCATTATCTTCATCTGTCAACACATAGTAGGACAGTTATAAGCACTTGACATTGATATTTTAGGCAACGTTCGATAACCAATAAACTTAGTTCATAAACTGCAAGTAGATGGTGTGCGCGTACTTATTTCGTACATAATTCACATAACGAGGTTGTTGGATTACAATTTGTACTTTTATTAAAAAATACTATAATATTTGTACGTTATTCAGAAATTTGTTCATGATGATTTAGTTAAATTAATTGTGCGATTCGAGAAATTGCAAATCTAATTTGAAAGGAGATGATGCATTTAAATATAAAGTTACTTTATGATGTGCGGCAGATAATTCGGAAATAATTAAATTATCCAAAAACACTACTTTTAATTATACGTATGACTAGAGCTAATATTTACTTTATTATGAAACATTTTATTTCAATTTAAGATAAGTACCTAATTGTATTTATTATGATATTTAACTATACTACTAATTGTATAAATAAAAATTTAATTAAATAAAATACTCTTTTGTCCAACAGTTACATTCTGATAATGAAACATTTTAAATAAATTTTACAGTCCATTGAATTCTGTAAGTGAGAACGATTGTTTAATCAAGAAACAATGCTGATTGTATAAAGGCAGTAAACGATTATAAACAAGATCCATAACAGTAGGTAATTATGAAATTTAAAACTTCTTGACCACAGATTTGGCACAATGGTGGTTATGTCAAATAATGTTGTAACAATTACATAAGACACAGGCCCATAGCACTTTTAGTTTGTTCTTTTTTAATAAATTATCATAATTGTTGCCATTATCATGTTTGAATTAGTTGGTTACCGACCTGGCGCATTCCATGTGTCCTATAGCATATAAGAAAAATAATTGCCGTCAGGAACCGGCAGAGCAGAATAGCACCTCCACCTGTACCAGGTGTAAAAAAAGGGGACTAAAGCATCAGAACCTACAGATGGCGGTATATCAGAAATAATGTAGCTCAAATGTACGATGTGGATGAGCATCATATATTTGATACATTGTTTCGTACAATGAATCCATTTCTTATCTACCTGTACGTTATTAACAAGTACTTAAACATACCCATAATTTGTAAAAATAAGATAAAAAGAAACAAATACCTGATATTTCGTTTCCCCTTTTTTACATAATTATTTGAATCATTATGAAAGTATATATGGTCCTTAATCCTTATATACAAAAACTGCTTATCTGCTTGTTCCGGCTAATTTCTGAAACGGCTTGCAAACAATAGATGTTATAAGATATTTTTTTACACATGCAACTTTTATTATTCTCACAGGGAAGAGAACAACGCTAAAAAACTTAGATATATACAGTTTTTCGCAAAAGCGTATCCAAAAATGTTGTGAATTCAATGTTAACTTATTATGCAGCTATTTTATATTATATTATACTTTTAATCGTGTATTTTACTATTAAACAATTTAAATACATATTTCAACTGAAAAAGATGTCTATGCTGTTAATTTATTAAAACTAATTTCCAAGAAATAACTAGTTTATGTTTCATTCTACACTTATTAATTCCCGCTACATTAACAATACATCTTTAACAGAGACATTGTATCCCGTATCATTTCGTGGAGGTCCTATAAAAGGATCGAGTGTGATCTTATCTCGGAGATTGAGGTTGCCACATTAAAAACCTAATTGTTATCATCCTTTCATGAACAGGCCTATTGACAAGGCGCCTATCGCTTCACTATTCGAGTCCGTGTGTGGTTACCACCCATATAGTGTTGTGTAGAATAAAACCATAGAGAGTGATTGTAAAAATATTGCCAGTTGTAAAAAATGTGTTGCACTGTTTTATTTTGCATATGATACAAAAATAAGTTATTTGAAACATTTCGATAAAATCCATTCACCCGTATACATTTTTTGTTACGAGTATGGGCATTTTATAATTTTGGCGTTTATAATAATCATCCATAAGTACCTATTACACCTCTTCACAGACGTTAGTTTTTATAATGTTATTATGACGAATTTCTATACTTATATTATAAAGCTGACAACAAACACACTCTTTGTTTTTTTGTTTAAACGCGCAAATCTCAGGAACCGCTGGACCGAATGAAAAATCTTTCTGTGTTGGATAGTCCATTTATCGAGAAAGGCTACTATATCTTCCAAGGTCACTAGTCCACGCGGACGAAGTCGCAGGCACTGCTAGTATAAAGTAAGTGCCGGAAGGTACCCGCAGAGTAGAATATTCCTCCTCCTTTACCAGGTGTCGAAATTGGCGATTAAGGTATGCACAGGTCGGGGATGGGTAGCAGCATCCTTGTTACGAAAGTTGCGCTCTGCGATTGCCAACACGCTTGCTAGTGCGGCAATTATGGGCAAAATTGCTTCTTTCTTTGTAAGGCTTAAGACCAGTAGTGGGATTCCAATGACTGATATGATGATTGGGAATCACTTGGGGAGGCCTATGTCTAGCATTGGATTGTCTACACCTGATGACGATGTTTAATTTCACGTACTAGATATATGGCTGTGAAGTACCGGTAGAGTAGAATAATATCTCCCACTGCACCAGGTGTCGTAAGAGGCGACTAAGGTGTCAGAACGGAGAGATGGCAGTATATTCATCCGAAATAATGCACAAGACGGTGATGGGCAGCAGCATCCCCGTCGCAAAAGCTTTACATCATATAAGTATTTGTCCTGGGTGGGGATCGAACCCACGACCTTTGGCGCACAAGATCACTACCACCTGCGCCACCAGGCCACTTTGATATACTTAGTTTAATTGGCCTGTCCCGTTATGCACTCATAAACGGTATATAAAAATTTGATATCAAATAAAATTCTGCGTCGTTAAAAAATAAATGAAGACTTTATGCATAACCACGGATGCCATCGTCAACTCATAAAAAAAATAAAACAATAAACTTTTTACAACGCACCGCCGTGTGTGGTCAACGGCATAACGTTTATAAGTCCTACGCCACTAACCAAAGTCACAAGCTTAATTTATAATGAGTGTTGCAACAGATAATACATTTTGGGGATTAGTCTTAAAGTAGCAGTAGCTGATAACAGTTTTATAATGGTTTGGCAATAGGATTTGGTTATCTGGCCGATAGTAAAGTAATGCAGTAGGTGGGCACGTTGGCTAAATAACTTGAAATCATTTAAACAATTTAGATACATTAATTGGTGTCTATGGTAGTGCTTTGCCGTGTAGTACTGGCATAGCAGAATAGTGCCTCCTCTAGTACCACGTGTCGTAAGAGGCGACTGAGGTACTGGAACCGACATGGCGGTATATCTATTTAATGTAGTGTAGCTCAAATACAACAGGACGGGAATGGGCAGCAGCATTCTCGTTGCGAAGCTACTCTCCGCAATTGCCACCACGCTTGACATTTAATCTCTATCACATATAAGAAATAAAGTTAAATAAGTACACTGTTCCTGTACCAAACTAGTTTTCTATCGGCAATGGAAACTAAGAAAGAAGACTCAACTAAAACAATTCTTGTAGAATTAGACTATCTATTTTGACTATTTATTTTTATAAATGGACTATCCAACAAAAACCATTACCGTCATCATCATCCTAGCAACCTCAACTTAACGTTCACTGTTGGTTATAGGCCTCCCCAAGAAAGGGACATGTCAGCAAATGCTGAGCGCAACTTTCGTGACATGGATGCTGCTGCCCATTCCCGCAATGTGCATTTGAGCTACACGGTTTTGGATGGATATACTACCATCTATCCATTCTGGTACCTCAGTCGCCTTTTACGACACCAGATACAAGGGGGGGGGGGGGGGGGTACTATTCTACTATGACTGCACCACACGGCTATCCACCACCATAGATACTAAGCTAAGTTGTAGATAGTTAATACAGTACAAATTATATCCATATATATAAAAGATCGATGTGGTGTAAAAGATGATATTATGACAACAATAGAGAAAGGAATGTTAAGATGGCTTGGACATATAAAAAGAATGGATGAAAGTAGAATGACTGCACAAATATATAGAGCGGAATTGAATGGAAGAGTTGGTATTGGACGACCGAGGCGAACATATCTTAACTAGATAGAAGAGGTATTAAAGAAAGGATTATAAAAGTAATCTAACACGAACTTCATTAGGCTTATCTTAAACTAATTAGCCAACACTAAACAGAGTTCATTACGCGACGCACCAGAAAGGAACCTGCAAGAAAAGCTGGTGGTAACAAAGGTTCCACCAACACCACCTATGTAGTAGTTGGCGCTAATAGAACCCCTACCGGCGTCGCGCTAACAAACAATTGTCTCAAAACTATTGGTTAAAGCAGTTCAATCCCACGCAGTTTTATCTTTGATATAACCTTTAACGCAATAGTCTTTAGGGATAGCTTTTTCTTCACATATTTCTTGAATTGATTTTGAGGCAAGGCTGTAATCCTACTTGGGTTAATTTTTATTGTAAAACTTCCATGTGATTACTTAGTAATCATCACAAACACATATGACAACATAAATTAGATTTGCATTTTGTAGGTAAGTAACAAAAGAAAAGTAACAACTTACAAAGTTAGAAAACAATACAAAGGTCCTCTTCACTTGTATCTCACCCTTACTATTTTACCCCCAAGTAACTTTGTTCGCATTGCTGTTCCGGTTCAAAGGGTGAGAGAGGCAGTGAACTGACTGGGTAATGTGACTTAATATCTGGTCACAAGGTTTGCAACACGCTGATCCTTGTGATATTACGAGCGCCTATGGGCTGCAGTGACGTTTGCTAACACGCGGACTGCTTGTTTGTTGGCATGTATTAAAAATACTTGTGAGATGAATTTCTTTAATTTATCGAACAACATGCAATGCACATCCACCGCTTTATTGTGACTGAGGATCAGTGGACTCGTTGAAAACGACCCTTTCTCAATACGTAACCATGTAAGTTCATGTTTGCAATTGAAGTTTTGTACAAATATAGTTTTATATTTTAATACTTATTTATGTCGCATAGTGATAAATATGTATAAATCGTGTTTGGTTAATGAAACATAAAGTACATACCTGACTGTTTATTTCCTCCCACGTAACTGGGCTATAAGGCACTGATATCTCTAGGCTATAGATCTAGGCATCAGGTTACCTTCGTGTACTTAATAATTTCTACTTGCACAACTAATGCCAACTAGACGTTTTATTTTTAACTCCATTCAATTAACCCTTTACTTTATTGAGTACTAATTTTCCAAGTGTATGGTACCGGTGGATTGAGGTACCGGAACCTGGAAGATGACGGTATATCCATCCAAAACAGCGCAGCTTAAATAATATGGGGTGGGGATGGACAGCAGCGTCCTTGTCGCAAAGTTGCGCACTGCGATTGCCAATACGCCTGCCCAGCGCGGCAATTATGGGTGAAAATCCTCCTCTGTTGGGTAGGCTTTTATATTCTTTTTAGGCTTTTATATTTTTAAATAGTCTGTGGACTTTTTATGTGCGATATGATAATTTTCTAAATGCGGATTCATCCGCATGGGCTTTTATCGGTTCCTGCGGCAACTTATGCTTTCCTAGGATCAAGAGGAATAAATAGTGCCTCATTCTGTAGCCGGTGACATAACAGGTGACTGAGGTTCCAGAACTGACAGATGGTGGTTTCTCATTTCGAAAAAGTGCATATTACGTAGATAGACAGAGCATCCCCGTCGCAAAGCTACGCAGTGTGGTTGCCACCACGCGTGCCAAGCATGGCCAATATGGGTAATTTTTTTTCTCTCTTCGGGAGGTTTGTGCCCATCAGTAAATGCCCAACGTCTGATATAAAGATAATGATGAGGTTATATTAAGCATCGTATATCATGAAAATATAACAATCAACAGGCACGCTTTCACATTAGTATGGATGAACCTGAGGACGACTTCGGTAAAATTGTAATCTTGTATGTTATATATATATATATATATTAATATATATTAATAATGTATTTTCTCTGTCCGTCTCCGTCTCTGTCTGTTTAACACAAGAGCTTTAAGCGACGTTTCCTTTTTTCTATTAATAAGTTAAATCTTATATTGACCTTACTCCGAGATACGTCGCTTAAAGTGAACATGTAAATGTTTGTTAGATGGGCAACGAACCCACTATCGTTGGCGCACGAGATAAGATCACTACCATCCGCGCCAACGGGTCCGTCAGAATCTAATAAAAAATATCTCGGAGTCAGGTCAACGTATGAGATATATTTATAGGCTAGGCGAACCTCACATCTGTTTACTACTTAATATGTTGGACTAGTTAATGAAAACCTACAAACTATTCTATTATAATAAGATTCATAATACTAATTTTTAACGGCTTTTGATTGAACTCTTTACAGTTTTTGTTTCGAAATTTCGGTTACCTTTCGGCGAACGTTCTCAAAACTGACAATATATGTTGTCTTTTAATGAAATTAAATTAAAAGAATAAAAAAGTTGCCTGGTAAAAACACCAAAATATAATAATAAAATAATAAAAAAATAATGATATATTGGGTAGTTAATAATACTGGATTATTGATGCTCCGATATATTGTATGTAGTTACATAATTCCGTGGAAATATCATTGTTTTGTTTAGGATAACCTGTTCGGAGTTAAATTGGGAATGAGCGGGCTTTGTTTGAACTTCCGTTTGTTAGTTCACCAGTCGCGTGTGTGCGTGTTGCGGTCAAACTTACAATGTTTCACAATATCCTCGGTACTTCATTTTGAACAGCTTATCAGCAATTAATAAATTAAGCCATAAATTCCACTGTTGGATATAAGGATATGGAGAATTTTTCCCATAATTGCTGCGATGGGCAAACGTGGTAGAAATCGCAGAGCGAAAATTTGCGACGAGGATTCTGCTGCCCACCCCCGCCCAGGAGTTAAGCCGCGCTTTTTCAAATGGATATACCGGTCGCTTCCGGTATCTAAGTCGCCGCTTACGACACCTAGGACGGAGAGAGGTACTATTTTACTCAGTTGGTAACCCTAATCATTTTGATACTGAGACTCATAGTGCATTAGGTTGTGTCCCTATCTCGTGCTAAGGGTTGAAGATTATTTTTAAAATAACGTACATCAAAGATAGCGTTATAAAGTTAGAGAAACAGCATCAGTAAATAAAGTACGGAGAAATCGTTTCAGGATAAATTTTACATCAATAAGACTTTGTACATACTGTCTATTTTTTATTTTCATTAGCAGCAACACAAGTGCATCCGGCGAGTAAAAACCGGCCAAGTCAAACATTGAGATTAGTGAAACGTCGGTCTGTATGTTTGTCTATGGCTACCGGCACGGGAGGTGTACGACAATACTTATACCGTTGAAAAATGTTCATTATATCAGCTATTAGAAGTCCTCTGCTGGACATAGGTGTCCTCAAGAAAGGGGGAATTTTGTCTACACACATGTCACATTGGCAACCGCAGAGCGCAGCTTTCACGGTGGGGCTGCTGCTGCCCATCCCCGTCATGTGCATTTAAGCCACACTGATTCGTATGGATATACCGCCATCTGTCCGTTCGGGTACCTTAGTCGCCTCTTACGACACCTGGTACGGAGGGAGGTACTATTCTACTGTGCCGGTACCTCGGTTCTAGTAACCATTGTCATAATGACGATTAAAAATGTCATTCGATTTGAAGTTAGACTTGAAAACGTTAAAATGATGGCTTTAAAGTATCAGAGGCAGACCCACCTTTTATATTACTACGAATTCAGCGATCAAAAATACGGTCTATTTTATGGTGAACCTTTAACACTCGTGTAGATGATGAAATCACTATCGTATCGTCAACTTTTAGGACTAAAGATGACGTCTCATATAACCAGATATATAGATAATTACAACTATTAAACAACTAAGTATGTTTTTTTGGTAATTTTCCTTCACTAAATACTTTGTCATCACAAGTATTTCTGAGCTCGATCTTTCTTCATCATGAACATATAATCTATAAGAAGTCTATTGGGATAGGCTATTGAACATCGCCATAAGATTTTCACCAACATCAGTGGTATGATGCAGCACGATCTTTCAATATTAAACATATCGTCCAACTACATAATGCTTCACTATCATCATCATAACAGCCATTATAAGTCCACTGCTGGACACAGCCCTTCCTAAGGAAAGGGGAAGTTTTTTTCCATAATTGCTACATGTTGGCTATCGCAGAGCGCAACTTTCGCGTCGAAAATTCTGCTGCCAATTTCCGCTCTGTTGTATTTCAGCTACATTGCTTCGGATGAATATACCGCCATCTGTCGGTTCTGGTACCTCACTCGCCTCTTACGACACCTGGTACAGGGGGTACCTAGTACCTACTATTCTACTTTGCCGGTAGATCAAATGTTATTGTCTCTATAGACAGATGCAATTGATATGTATTTGGTATTTACTCTGTTTTTTTTTTATTAACTGGTTGTTTGAATTTCTGCATATTATTCTGTTAAAACTATCATTTGCTAGATTTTAACTATTGTTTTTTTTCCGAAAACTGCTTTTATATGACAAAAGTCACGAAAAACTGTACGGTTCGCGTGATAGTAATATCACAAGGATATCACTAGCGTGTTGCTAACCTTGTGCTTTAAAGTTATTGTGCCATATGTTCCAACGTATGAAGTACAGCAATGCCAGTACAGCTGTTTGGCGGTAGAAAAAGGTAAGAGTGACCAATGCAGGCGCCATTTGTAAGTCTACCTCTAGTAAATTTTTAATTTATACAAATATTATAAATGCGAAAGTACGTTTGTATATTTGTTGCGCTTAATTGGTGAACTGATTTCGGTGAAATTTGGCAAGAGGATAGGTTTTTTTTTGGAAATGTTTCCATATGATGTACTATAGAAGATGACGCTGTAGAAGTAATGTAATGTAATGTGGTAATGATAATATATGTTTAATACATTCAATGTTTCTCATAAAAAATTCTCTTAGGTTATGTAAGATGCCTTAAAACTGTTCGTACGAGGTGACTGGGATAGCTAGCAGTATATCTACCCAAAATAGGACACCTCGGAAGCAACAGGGCGGGCATAGGCAGAAAAGATAACACATCTCATACATTGACCTGACTCCACGGTAAGTCGCTCAAAGCACTTGTGTTACGAATGCCAGACAACAGAGGAATCACAAATATACTACTTAAATACATACATTTAACACCCAGACTCAAAACAAATACATATATCATCATATAAATATTTGCTCTGGGTGGGAATCGAACCCAGGACCAGTAGCGCACAAGACAGGGTCACTACCATCTGCGCCATCGGGCTCGTACCGTTCCCAAGGCATTGTAGCTACCGCAGCTTAGACAGTATAGTTCTCTTTACTTTAGCCCTTAATTACCCTAGTTACTCTGCTTTAGCCCTTTGAAATCTTTATTAATTATCTTAATGATTGATGATTAGCTAAATTAAATTTAAATTAATTTAATTTTTTAAAAAAATCTGAAAAAATTGAGCAAAACAAGATGCACTATAGTTATTATGTTAATATCTTGATTACCGTGTTGCTGCAAGCAAATAAATGAATTTAAATTTTGACGTTTTTCGTGACGATGAAACTTCGTGTCACGTTGTTGGTTCATCTTGGGAACTTCTAAGCTACGAAACCAATTTTAACCAAATTTTGCTTACTGTGAACAGTTTGGTCCAAAGTAAGAAATTGTATAGTTTATATCTCGATTTAACGCAAATGTTTTCTAATGATAAATATATAATTATAATTTAGACAGGACAACATCTGTCTGGTTAGCTAGTACATAATCTAGATTGAATATTTACTAAAGACTTCACACTAGAGTTTGCATTTCTAACGCCAAACACTAATGTTCGCATCGCCATGTTCCGGTTTTAGGGTGAGAGAGACAGTAAAATTACTGGATAATGTGACATTGTATCTTTAAGTCGGCTGGCAACGAGCTGGTGATATCCATATGATAATACTAGCGTGATACCCTGCGTAGACGCTTACTATCACGCGGACTGTAAGGATGTTTGTTGACTATTGTATTGTATGTTACCGTGTCTCTTTTAATATATACTCAAGCGCCGGTTGAAAGATAACCGCATCAAACCTTAACCAATAAAGCGACGAGATTGTTTTTTTAGGATGAACCTAATGCTGGTTCACTTAGACGTCAATTCTAGTGACACCATAATATTAATAAATTCTCTATGCCTGATGTTCCCCGCGTTCCCCGCAAGAAAACAGGAACCAATGCATACAAAGTCTTCATTTAAATGCAATATTGTAGGAGTGTACAGATTAAACAATATTCCGTAGACGCGGATGTGCGTATCGTGAACCGCTTTTCTAGTACCTCTACTTTATTGAGAGTGTACAATCGCGCACTGCACTTTAAACTTTCCCTGGTGATGCTGGAACTGACGTCAGAGTCAGGCAGCATTAGGTTAGTCCGAAAAATAAAGGTAAACAATAATAATAATAGAATAAAATTTATTACGTACCAAAAATAACATTAATTATTGAAGCGTTAAGAATAAATAGTCTAAAATGTTCATATTTAGAGACAGGTACCTATGTAGGTTCGCAGACCCGTATAACAGGTCACCAGGCTACCTAACTTCCAACAACGTCTCTATCTGTACTGTGTTATTCTAAGATAAGACTATAATAATTCGATTTAAAAATAATTATTACATTAATGACCGAAAAAAAAGGTGTACGGAAAGCATTTAAAATAATAAGAAAAATTAATTGGATGGCGTGTACATGTATGGGTGTGTGTATTTTTTTTGACCCTTCAATCTACATACCTTGATGGGTCCGATTTGTATTGTCCCTGTGTCTTCGTCGTACGTCAAAGGTCATTCTATTTTCACCCAGGGTATGTGATGAATGTGTTCGTTCTGTGGCGAGTGTATATTTGTTTTAATATCCCTAAATCAACTGCTTTAAGCGACTTATCTCGGGTTCAGGACAATGTACGAAATTTCGAGTAAAAGTTTCGAGTAAAAGTTTTAGTATTATTATATTTTTTACACTTAATCCAGTAGCTCGTCATAATTGTTATTACTATATATATAGATTAGTAGTTATTCCTGGTCATTTGATTTATTTATATATTAGAGACGAACCTGATCATCCAAGGGATAATAAGAGTCATCTAACACATAGGTTTAATTAGGCTTACCTTAAAATAGTTTGACTGCTCCAGGCGGGGCTCAAAACAGTGTTTACTTCAGGTTTATTATGCGATCTATCAAAAACTGGCTGTGATAAAGGGGAACCTTTATTGATGGTAATCAACACTAAATTGTGGTCAAAGCGTTTACCAACGTCGATCAAGCGATTGTCTTAAAGCTGATAAATAAATAAAGTTAGTTAGGCTATTTTTCTAAATATTAAAATATCGCGCGAAGCAAACAATTTGTTTAATATTTTCTTACATCTACGTGTTCATTACTATAATAAACTAATAATTAGAAAATTAATAAGCTCATATAACATACTTATAATTAGAAAACTACTAAAAATATTGCATAATCAAATTAATCTTTTAACGTCTTTAAAACGCGGATTATTTAACTTTTTACTTGCATACATATAATGAATTTGTAGTTTAAAACTCTTTTTAAATATTTTTCGATATCAACAATTAAAACAAATAATAGCTTATAGGTTTTGATTTAATTGTTTTAATAAACAGCCCATGTCACTTGTTAAAGATGTAGTTTTTTTTAATTATCATTACTGTCATTGGAGGTCTACTGGGCGTCCACTGGAACCTCCACAAAGGCCTTCCCAAGTAAGAGGGTTTCGCAGGATACACTGTCCGAGATGAATATACTGCCATCTGTTGGTTCTGATGCCTTAGTCACTTCTTACGACACCCAATACAAAGGGAGGTACTACTCTACTGAGCCGGTAGCACACGACTCTAACAATAGGGGTTCTTTTTTAATTTTGCCCTGTAAGTTTTGAGTTTATTCTTTACTTATACATAAATATTACAAATATTTTCAAAATAGTGTTAATAACAGTTTATGTCCTTTGTTATGCTTGTAAATCTAATCGTTATCAATAAACACTTTTTGTTTTTAATTAATATAAGAAATATTTTTTCACATTGTTCTGCCTGACTGTACCGCAAGTGACAATTTCCCAACACCTTCTCATTGCATTAGCATATTATAATGATAGCTCAACACACAACAGTTAAAACTACATACATTTTATGAGATATACTATATGTTTTAATATACTTGTTGATTTAGCTGTTCAATGCTCAACCTTTTCGAGAGATGTTGCCACATAGTAATTTATTCAAAACTACTTTCCGCTCGTCGCTCCGAGGGAAGTCGACGCGTAGACTCAACTTTTAACTCTCTCTGTGTCCCATCGGGGTAGGCAGAGACTATTGATCTCCACTTGTTACGCTCTTGCCATACCTCTCTCGCTTCCCTCACTTGCATTAGTCCTTTCACACACGCTTGTTTATTCTTGGTACTTCTGACCTGTCCCTTATTCAATACCTCTTCTACCTGGTTAAGATGGGTTCGTCTAGGTCATCCTATACCAACTCTTCCTTTCACTTTCGTTTTATATATTTGTGCAGTCATTCTACTTTAATCCATCCTTTCTATATGTCCAAACCATCTCAACATTCCTTTCCCTATCGTTGTCACAACATCGTCTTTTACACCATATTAACCTCTTATCACACTATTCTTTAATCATTTCTCAAACTCACACCATACATACTTCGAAGTGCTCTAATTTTAAATTTCAAAACAGAATTTCACCTACTCGCGTTCCTCTTCTGCCATACCCAACATTCACTACCATATATCAGTGTTGGAACCAGCAAGCCAGTCGTGCCCATTTTGACATATTTTGGCTGCCGATAAAAGCATTTAAGGCTCCATTAACACCATTGGCGCTTCCACTCTCCGTTCAATATCTTATTCATACTTCCTATCCATCGTAAAAACACTTCACAGATACACAAACTATGTATTTCAATTGCTCAACTTTATATCTTGCTCGAAATATTTCCTTTTCCCGGGATCAATAGAAAATTGTTCTGTTCCTGATCGCCACACAAGCATAGTTGAAAAATGACGATCTCTGAGTGAAAACAAAATAAAACAATTCTTCATACAGATTCAATTTATTCAAGTTCACCCATTACAAGCAATTTCGAATCGTCAATAAAATATGTAATCATTAAAAATAATCCAAAGGAAGTTCATGAGGTAGACATACAAGAATGCCTGCACTGGTACCAAACTTTCACCTACATATTTCTATCACCAAATAGCATTGCTCACATTGTTTTTTGGTTTAAAGGGTGAGAGAGGCAGTGAAATTACTGGATGATGTGGCATAATATAAACAAGTCCTTGTGACTTGTTGGCAATGCGCTAGTGTTATCCTTGTGATATTACGAGCACCTATAGGCTGATGTGACTCTTACTATCACGTTAACTGTACGCTTGTTTGTAAGCCTACTGCACTTTCACTGGTTCATTCTTCCTTCATACCAGACCACAACAATGCATTCGAATGCCATAATGACGGTTTCGAAAATTCTCCATAACTAGTGGCGCCACCCAAAATAATGCGGCAGATATATAAACTAAATTTGCCTTTGTATGGGAATGACATAAGATCTCTTTATGCTCATTTTATTCGAAATCGTTCACTGGATCGCTGTACAGAAAGGAATTAGCCTTCTACGATACCTCTGGCAACGTAATGTCATACATTTCTTAATGGAACTTTCTAAGGCAATAATAACTTGCTTTCATCGGTTATTACTTGCGTAAGCAAAATAGTTTTCACGACTTTGTAAATCCGTTTGCTTTAGCACGTATACACGTACAATTCTAACATTAATGGCTAAGAGACAAAGAAAACCTTTACATGAGGTAGCTTCATATAGAAGTCGTCTGAATTGGTACATCACTCTCACCTAATTCTACTGCCAAATAGCTGTCTGTGTTCTTGTTTGGAGCGGGAGAGAGGCACTGAAATTATTGGGTGATTTGACATAGTATCTTCAAAACACAAGGTTAGCAACGCGCTCGTGATATCATTGTGATATTACAAACTTAAAACGAATGAGTTATCATCTTATATTTTGCGATATTTTAAACTAATATCTGTAACCGTGATATTTTCAATCACCACCACTACCATATCAACCATTGAAGTCCATTATTAGACACAGACTTCCCCAAGAAAGGGTATCGGTCATTTTCATTGTCATTTCGGTCACAGCTTTTTAAAATAGGCATAGGCGTATAAAGGTTATGCCAAGTATTATAGAATGTTGAAAATATGCCGTGTGGGTATAGGTAGAGTAGAATAGTACCTCTCCCTATACCAGGTGTTGTAAGAAGCGACTGGGGCACTAGAACCGACAGATATCCATCACAGGGCGATGTTGTGAAGCCAAATCCCCGCTGCAAAAGATCGAACCAACACGCTTGCCTAGCGCGACAATTAGGGAAAATCCCCTCTTTGTTGGGGGTGTGTGGGGGGGGAGGGTAACTTTTGGACTTCCAATGCCTGATATGATAAAGACTTGATTGTGCACTCTCTTCACTCCGCACACGCACACAGCCAAGCACACAAGTAAAGATAACGATTTCATGTCTAAAAAGAGACCTACTAAAAGAAATATTCTTGAAATAGATAAAATTTCTCTCAACCTTAATGGTGCCGGAGACGTGATGTTATAATTGTAACAATTCTTAAGTTATGCGTTGTGGTGAAAACGCGGTTAGCGCGCGTTCTTTAGGGTACTGCAATTTCGATTTAACAAGAACAACGCAAATAGAAAAACTTATTTTTAACAGCTTTAACGTTTTAAAGTTAGAATAGTGCCTCAGTATGTACCAGGTGTCGGAATATAATATAATTTACGTATATATATATATATATATATATATATGTATATATATATTTATATGTATATATATATATATATATTTTTGTACCACAAAAATATCACTAGCGTGTTACCAATCTTGCGTCTTGCTTTTATTATATCACTATAACCTGTAATTTACGGTAAAATTGACGGGCCCGGTGGCGCAGATGGTAGTGATCCTGTCTTGTGCACCTTGGGTTCGATTCCCACCCAGAGCAAATATTTATATGATGATATATGTATTGGTTCTGTGTCTGGGTGATAAATGTATGTATTTAAGTAGTATATTTGTGATTCCTCTGTTGTCTGGCGTCTGTAACACAAGTGCTTTAAGCGACTTACCACGGAGTCAGGTCAATGTATGAGATGTTGTGGGAATTTATTATTATTATTATTATTCATTTCACTACTTCTCTCACTACTATTACAGTTTGGGGATGAGCAGCATCATCCTCGTTGTGCTCTGCGATTGTCATCACGCCTGCCCAGCGCTGTAATTGTGTAAACACCCACATACACACATTTGTGTATAGTTATTCAAGCGCTGCCCAACGGAGTTGGATCGCGCTGGGCAACACTTGAATTATTATGGGCGTGTTGGCAAGGGCAGAGAGCAGCTTTCGCGCCGCGGATGCTGCTGCTTATGTTCGCCCAGCATTTCAGCTGCATTGTTTCGGATAGATATACAGCCATCTGTCGATTCTGGTACCTTAGTCGCCTCTTACCACACTTGGTACAGGGGAAGGTACTATTCTACTCTGCCGGTACCTCACGGCTTAATCTTGAGAATGATTGCCGGTTGCAACAGTCCGCTTGATGATAAACGAATTAATTAACACAATCTAAATAAAACCATGCTACCGTGAAGGTACACAGATAGTGTTTGGCTGTTCCCTTTGTTACGTAACAAACGAGAACACATTCAAACATAAAACGAGATAAAACAACCCACACAATCCCTTCATAAAAGGAACCCACTGCATCGCACTAGACGCGTAGACTACAGACAGACAGACACAGATTTCTAAGAGTACGCCATTATAAAGTAACTGTCGAGTTTTTATTAAAGAGAAACTAGAATACAGTCAGATGACAGTTCACTGTGGCGCTATGTCGTTTGCTAGATAGATTTACGAGTAAAAGCTAAAAATAGGCCCTAGACTAGATTTATAAATACTAGGGTCTGACTCGGACACATTGACCTACGTAACAAGCCTCAAAGTATTGAATAAAATGAAGTAATTATAACTTCTAGCCGAAGGGTACCGGCAGTAGTATAGTACTTCCCCCAGTACCAGGTGTCGTAAAAGGCGACTATGGTACCGCAACCGACAGATGGCGGTATATCCATCCGAAGTAGTGCAGCTTGCTGCAGCCAGGTGCGATCTGCAATTATCAACACGCTTGTCCAGCGCGGCATTTATGGGCAAAACATCTCCTTTAACGGAGAGGCCTATGTCCAGCTGTGGACTTAGTATGATGGTGGTGATGATGATTAGTGTTTGTTCTGTGGCTGGGTGTTAATAACCTATGTTATCTCACGACTGTACCACAAGTGCTTTAAGCGACTATCTTGGAGTCAGGATTTTGTGTGAATCTGTTTTTCATTATACATACATGTATAAACATCCCGGACCTATTAGTTTTTTTACAAATCAATTGAAGTAACATTTTTTTTATATATAAGATAATATTATGTTATCTAATGTGTAATTTGGACGACACAGTCAATCAAACACAATTGAGTTTCTCTGTAAGAAAATAATTATTTCGTTATTTTAAATATTTGCTACCTAACAAACAATTAAACAAGTGTTAATAATACCTTACATACCTGTAAGAAAATAAACGACATTTAATGTTATTATTTACAATGTCAGTTCCAAATCACAACTATTTTAGTGGTATTTTATTTAATCAAGTAATTTCTCAGATTATGACAGTGTGACGTTTATAGGTTATAATTATTTACCACAGATAAAACTGAATGACATCAGACGCGCGACTGTGCGGAAAATTTAAAACTAAGAAAATATATTTTACATATATATGTATATAACCAAGTTGGTAAACAAGCTTACAGTCCGTATAAGCATCACCTGTCCAGTGCATTAGAGCTGCACTGTTTTTGATGGATATACCGCCATCTATCGGTTCTGGAACCTAAGTCGTCCCTTACGATACGACTCGGTGCAGTGGGAGGTACAATTCTACTCTGCCAGTACCTCATGGCTATGCCGGTACCACACAAACACAAATGTCATCACATAAATATTATTCCTAGGTGGGGATAGAATATTTGGCGCATAAAATGGGATCACGTCCGCGCCATCGGGAATGTCAAATAAAATTTATGGCTTAGGGCTTAAATCTCACATAGTAACAGGATCAAAGGGAAAAATAATAATATATCCTGAACTAGAAACGGTAAAAATTAGAAAAAAAAACGTAACGAAAACTTGGAACGTGACGCAAGTTTGTAATATAACTATTTAACTGTAATACTTTGTGTCAAGAAACAAGGTAGCTGAAACGTCACACACACACAAATATAAAAATCTCGTTTTAAAAAAATGATTTAACCTTGACTTTGCACAATAATCAGTTAAATCGTCATACTTGATACAGGTGAGTTGAAAATACCCTTTTATGACCGAGAAATGCAGTATGTTAACTATTATGTCTTCTTGATTTCGTTCAGTGCGATCACATAATCGCCGTGGAGTACTATAGAATAAAACATTACTTCCCCTGTGGTAATAGGGGACAGAGTTACCGGAAACGACAGATATCGGGATATTCTCCGGAAACAGGGAGTCGCAAGGTGCACTTTATGATCGCACTAGGTGCACACTTATGGTAAAAATTACTATACATTACACTTATGGTAATTGCTAAAATTCCCCCCTTCTTACGGAGGCCTTCCAGCAATGGAAATTCTATGGCTGCTGTCATGATGATATCGTTAATGTTGTCGGGTATTATCTAGAGACATTTGAATGCTCTTAAAGGATAGCCTAAAATGTATATATACATCTGTAAATGTTGTATTTCCACAAGGTCGACCAACGATCTGATGGACGGCAATGGACGGCCTATGGTACTTCAAATACGACGACGCAAATACTTTTACAAGTATGAAAATCGAAAAAGAATAAATTGTTTTTTACATTAATTTTTATACAAACTAAACAAACATCTTTAAACAACATCAAAACCTTTATACAGTTTTCTTTTTTTCAGACGACTTTAAATAAGGATTGTAAGAGCGGAAGACAGATTTGAGCGCCGCCATCTTGAATCCTTTTGTTTGCATGACCATGTTATGTAATATAAACGATTGTTCCCGTTTGCAAACACGCTCTATCGGGAAGCATGTCAGGCCGCGTGGACAGACGACCGCAGCCTGACTCTGGTCCGCTTAAACGTGGTATGACACGTGACTGATGTTACTCTGCCCTGCAAATTACACTAATAGGCCAAGAGCCAGGGCCTTCCCACAAGTGAAGTGGGAAGTTTTGTGAATATTAAATGTAGTACAATGCAGGTAGAAGTACTGTCTCTATCTGTGTAGGTTTATACCTCCTAGAATGAGGCTGCCGAGTTATAATCTCCAGGGATATGGTTAATATTATTGCCTTTTCTTAAATTCTAAAGGCTGATCTATACATACATACTGTATATCTAATATATAACATTTTCGTGTCAGTGTTAGTTACCGTACTTCTTCGAAACGGCTTGACCCGTCCTTATGAAATTGCATATTTTGTAGGTTTGAGAATCGGCAACTATCTATTTTTCACACCCCCAAGTGATAAAGGTTAAAGGTCAAAGCAGACACTTTTTTTATTTTTTTTGGAAAAAATATAGTATTTTTTTTTCACGGTGCATTAAAAAAAATGCAATGTGAAAATTTAGGGTTGCATGTAACAACTTCAAATTTTCACCCTTCTACCACCAACCGCTATTTTTCATAGCCGTAATTTTATATAATTTAATTGACATTACAACGTTTGCCAGGACAGCTAGTAAATATATATAAATATATAAATTAGTTCCTATTTCTCTTGGTCGCAGCATCACGCGTGTATCGAGCCATTTGTGATTATAATGAACCATATATTGAACGTGTAGTAAACTTAGTTTATATGTTAGATGACTCTCATGATACTGTAGGATCACGAGTAATATAAGTATAATAGAATTCAATACTTCCTGTAATGGAAATATTTTTATTTAATTAATTTTTAATGATTTCAAAATGTTTGTAATGGGCATAAGTATAAAGTTTAGGTTTAAGTGATTATGCTAATAATTTTTTATTGGGTTCATTATTTAATAAAAATCCACAGCTTTTAAGCAAATTTAACACTTTTAAAGGTTAGGTATATCTAGATATGAATTTAATATAATTTCAATAAGATGAAGGATTTTATAAAGAAAAACTGTAAACTAAAAAAAAATTAAAAGAACTTAACGGATGCTTTAAAGTGCCCCAATGGCGGTTGACATTGAATTTACTTGGTAATGTGGCATAATTATTTATTTATATCCTTATGATATTACGACATACATACTGCAGTGCTATATCTTTATAGGCTGTCGAGACGCTTGCTATCACGCGAACTGTATGCTTGTGTGTCGACGTGGTACAATAAAAAAAACAATGCCTGTTTGTATCAGCTAGTATTGATATAAATATGTTTATATATGATATATTATAAAAAAATATCTGCCATGTAGTTCAGTATCGGGCTTGTATTTTTAGTGAATAAAGGTCAAAGAAAAATTGGGTGATCATATTTGACAAAAATAAATGCATAAAAAATAATTACTTAGCAGTTCCTAACTTGTTGGGTAATGTGACATAATATTGCTACACACATGTGTAACTCGATCGTCATTAGGCTATTGATTAAACTTACAATCAAATGTCAACTTCGTATCAGCCGCAAGACGTCCACCTGACATAGACCCGATAAAGTGATTTCTCATAGACTGATTGTATGAGGCCTGCGTCCAGCGCGATCCTGTGGTTTAAATAAATTCGTCTGTCCACCTTGTGGGTGGACGTCTATGGCCTATGGTGGACTCTATTCCAGAACCTTACGACTCCATCGTCCATCGATTCTGCGTACCAAGTGCGCTGCCCACTGCCACTTCAACTTCCTAATCCGCCGGGCAATATTACGGACCTCTTTATTTCTGATTCGATCGTGCAAAGAGATTCCGAGAATTGCACTCTCAATAGCTCGTTGGGCTATTTTCAGTTGTTTTTTTTCATAAACCTATTAAATATTTTGTGTCTAGGTGTTGAATAAATGTATTATGTATCATATTTGTGATTTCTCTGATGTCTGTAACACAGGTGCTTTAAGCGAATAACCACGGAGCCGCTTTTAGCTGGTGCCATACAAAATGTAATTGAGGGTATTAATAAGGGAATTCAGTCATCGATCCGATTCGAACCTTTCCCTTCATAATTTAATCAAACTCCCGCAAATGCGATGCCCCAACAACAATGGTATCGGACTTCCTATGAAGTGTTTGCGTTCCTGCATCCTATGTTTAGACCGTTCTTGGTAGAGTTAGCGTACATTAGCGTTGTTATAGTTCTGTGCATTTAAGTGCAATAGACTTTATAGTCGGGTTTCTCTTGTATACTCTTCGATTTTTATGTTTCTGTACATTCTAAGACTATACATACTTTAAAATTATTAAGCTATGTATTGTATATAAAGGAGAGGCCGACTGACTATCTGAATGATGCAAGCCCTAAACTAAAAGGGGAAAGAAACTTAGAATTTTACACAGGGGTTGCTTTTATAATGTAGAGGAGCATTAAGATAGGATTTTTAAAAATCATCTCTTAAAGAGGTAAAAGGGAGGTTCAAAATTAGTATAATAGTTATAAAATTAAATGATAGGCACTTCTAGAAATAAATCAATTGACACAACATCTCATACATTGACTCCGTGGTATGTCGCTTAAAGCATTTGTGTTGCGGATATCAGACAACAGAGAAAGCACATATATAATACATAAATTCAGATGTCCGAATTCAATATCCAGACACATGCAAGTTACAGCCGTGGCCTGTCCACCGCTGGACGACCACGTAAGGGGAAATTGTGCCTATAATTATGGTAATGGCAGAGCGCAGCTTTTACGACGTGGATGTTGCAGCCCATTCCCGCCCTGTGCATTTGAGCTACACTATTTTGCATGGATATACCGTAATCTGTCGGTACTGGAACCTCAGTCGCCTCTTACGCCACCTGGGGGGCCTTACAGGGGGAAGTACTATTCTACTTTGCAGGTACCTTATGGTTAATGTAGGTTTTTTATACATTATATATTTTGATACGTAATAAAAAAAGTCGGTTGCGACCTTTTGGAATAGTAATTGTATCGAAGATAGGGTTTGTATTGTTATTTGTGTTTTATTATATTTTTTTTATAAAGACACACCCAAAATAACATAACTATTTTCTTGCTATAATATTTTCGAACATCCCCGAGTTCTCATAATAAAGTTATATTAAAATATTATCAATAATATAAATTTGTGAAGGTAGAAATTGTAAGTTTCAAATTCTGACTCAACATATTTTTTTAATCATGAGAATGGTTGTCGCAAATTCCCCAAAACGTCGAACTAAAAATGTAGAGAAGAAAATTAACTGCGTTTTGACGACGTTAAAAAAGTAGCTTCATTATTTTCTTATTTATTTTTCATTTAAAGGTTGCCTGGAAGTGATCGCTCTATGCTATAAAGAAGCCAATTGCGCTGTCTTAATTTCAAATTTGTATCCATTTTTTGTATCTTTTTTTATGGTGTATGGTAACAGATCAACCTACCCAAATTTGCCAAATTTCTACAGTCAATTTTAAATTCAACATCTCGCTTCTATAGATTTATATCGCTTGCGAAAATTTATTTAATATTGGATTACCAAATAATAAATTATAAATAATAATTGTGTTTTCAAAAGATATTTACTAACTTTTCTTACAATTATAGGCAATCATGCATAATTATTAATATTTAAAAAAAAGGTAATAATCACTCAGTATGGATGTAAAATGAATGACGAACAAACATTAAAAATACAAAATTAGCAATCTATTAAAAATAAATTATCTTCAAAAAAGCCATCAAATGATTTTATCAATGACAAAAACCCGGGAAGAGTATAAAAGTTAACGTCAAGTTCAGGCAGACGTTTGGCTAAACTATTATATCTTGACAGATTCGGGTAGGTTGATCTATTGCTGTGTGTACAAGAAACAGTATTATTGTTATTTATCCCCAGAACAGCCAGTCTAAATTGCGCAGCCTGTACAAACCGCGGTACTAGCATGTCTCTCAGTCGTTACTTCGAATGGCCCCGTAAAGTCGGAGGTTTACAAACCTTTTGGACTGCCGATGACACCGTAGATTGCATTTATAGGTTCGGTTGCCATGGTAACCATATAAACAAAGAGTTGACACTGGTAATCGTTAGATGGCGACAGCTTTCGCGACGGGGAAGTATCATCCCCGCCCTGTACATTTAAGCTGACTTTTTTTTGCATAGATCTACCGTTATCTATCAGTTCAGGTACCTTAGTCACCTCTTACGACACCTGGTACAAGAGGAGGTACTATTCTACTCTGCCAAGACCGAGATATGTCACTAAAAACACTTGTATGACTTTAGAGGAACCACAGGACATCTTCATTGTCTGTTATTTAACTGATTTTTCTTCGCGTAGAGGATGCTGTTGCCCATCCCCATTTTCTGCCAATTTAAGCAGCGCTGTTGCGGATGGATATAACGCCATCTGTCGGTTGCGGTTTCACAGTCGCCTCTTACAACATTTGATAGAAGGGAAGTAACTTTTACACTGAGCCGGTACCCTAAGGCAACCATAGCCTGAAATAAGATTAGAATTACCTACTTTAAAATTCAATTTAAAAAACAATAGTACCTGTAAAAATCTAGTGGTAATAAAGTTCCAATTACATTCACTAGTGTTAATGGAAATCGCTAACCGTTGCTAACAAATCATTGAGTTAAAAGTACAAATTAAGAATGAGTCAGTTGCAGCATCCAACAATTCTGAGGTTCTAGACAGATCCACTCCACCAACCTTGCATAGAATCATAAAAGCTAATCATAGAATAGCTGATTGCATCTACGATGTATAATGAGCGACTTAACAGTTCAGGGGGGGGGGGGGGAAGTAGGTACCTCTCAGGACTCTTGCCCAGAGAGGTAGATACCTCTCTTATGAGAAGTAATTCGTATTTTTAAATGAAGCTGTCTACATACACTTAAGTCGCAGCCTTGCAGTTGTATTTCAACAAATGACAGTTACTATTTTACGTCAGTCTTGAGGTATCGGCAGAGTAGAATAGTACCAGGTGTCGTAGAGGCGACTTAGATACCAGAACCGACAGATGGCGGTATATCCATGCAAAAAAAGTCAGCTCAAATGTACAGGGCGAGGATGGGCAGCAGCTTTCCCGCCGCGAAAGCTGCGCTCTGCGATTGCCAACACGCTTACCCAGCGTGGCAATTATGGGCAATATACCCCCTTTCTTGGGGAGGCACGACTAGTCAACTAAATCAACTAGACTTTCTATTTCTGAGTTCTTCTTTAACTGGAGCAGGTTTGTACGAGATCAGGATCGGGAATAATGTGTCGAAAAAAAATATTAAGTCATTTTTATATACAGGTCGGCCACTTTAGGTGAGAGACCCAATAAATGGAATCAAACTTCAACGGGAATAGAATATTACTATGTATCCAAAAGGAGGCGGGGCGGGGCGCTAGTATTTCATAACATAAGGGATTGTTTTGTAAGACTTACAAAATTTACTATAGTCTATACAGAGGTTAAGATTTATTCATTTGTCATAATATGCAAGTGAATTTGCCAGCAATAGCAGCGCTTTATTTCGCTGCACGCCGCCTGTATCATTACGTAGGTGGCGTCGGTCACGAATGCTTCGTTCAGGTAGACATTTTGTATTTCGCTTTATTCTCAGGTGATGGAACACTTTAATAGTAGGTTAAAAATAGGACTTGCTATTTGTATTGATAGTGAGTTGCATTCAGAAATTGGCCAATAGTCGGCCTATCTCGCATACCAATTCCTGCCTTTTCATTTTTTAAATACATTTCACTGTAATGGCAAAATTTGGCACAATGTTAAATGAAATCAAGAATTACGGCCTGATTTACGTCAATAACCATTAAAAAAAATAACAAAATCACAAAAAAATGCTCTTTTAAATCAAAATACGAACAGCAACTTCATTTTCTGGTATTTCTATAAATAGCGATTACAGAAGCTACATTGGGATGAATTTTTGGGATCATTTGGGATGAATATTTAAACTCCTGAACCAATTTCAATAAACTGTTACTTAACATGTACAGTTTGATACAACTTGAGAGATTGATATATCTCAATTTAAAATCGCAATATTTTTTTTTATAATAAGCAAATATACTTATGGTCGTAAATTCAATTGTCGTAAGGAACAATGTACAGTTTAATAAGAAGAACAAAGAATTAAATATAAAAATAATTTGTTATAACTTTATTATTTGAATAGTTTTTTTAATGATGTTTAAGGTGTTTTTAACAAATAATATTGTAAGTAAATCACACTCCATCCTCTTTTACATGAAACTATTAACTATAGTCAGAAATAAATAAATACAATAATGTTAGTCTATATGTCCTTTACGCCAATTGAATTTCTGACCGTCGATGTGTATTTAAGATACGACATCTGTCCAGTTAGCTAGTGTCGTTTTATATTACTAGCAATGCCCCGCGGTTTCACCCGCATAATATAAGTTGTAGAAATTTTGTATTATTTCCCTCTTTCACCTCCTTAAGGGATGGTGTTTCATGACTTTCAACGATGAATATTTATTTAAATTACTTCATAAATAGCAAAATTTTCAAACTGACTTTGTACCCCCATTTTACCCCTTTCTTAGTGCTTGCCAACGTTATAAAAGGAACCTCAATGCTGCAAATTTTTATGTTTCTTATCTTTATAGTTCAAGCTCTGCGTTGATATGTCAGTTTGTCAGTCAGATTTTGTATATATAGATTTGTGTATAGGTGATCTGAAGAATCGCAGATTTTAGAAAACTCTTAGGAAGATACACGTCTGGCAGTAGACGTCTGCGGCTGATATGATGATGAAATTACTCGATCACTAAACTCGCATGGGTTAAAACTTTTGCTTTGAGGTGCCAGCTAAGTAGAATGGTACCTCACCCTACATCAGGTGTTATAAGAAGCCACTGAGATACTGGAACCGACAGACATAAATAAGTCTCTACAATCTTTCACTTATAAAGCTATTTAGATATGGAACTCACTCCCTATACTAATTTTGCTATTTTTCAAGTTATTCGAATTAAATTCAGTACTAAGGTTCTTCATTGAAAGTCATGAAATTCGTGTAATTTATTTTCTCTCAAATCATCCCTACCTATCGTGTTCTACAACTTAACGCTGGGTTATGTACTTGTGTAAAATAATAATATAAATATTGGAAACCAATGGTTATCTTTACACATAATTACCTATATTCCCCGAACTAAAGTTCAAATGGTTATTGAATTAGGGAATTTCATTAAAACCCCATCACGGAGCATGCGGGCACTTTTATTTCTCTATGGTCTGTTAACTATGTATGTTCGAAACTTCAATTGATAACTATTACAAATTGTGATGTGAGGGATATGATCTTTCAAATCCAGTAATGCAAGATTTGTCATTAGAGTTTCGGGTTACAGAAGCAAATAATGTCAGACATATTTAATTTTGGATCATCATTATCATATCAGCCACAAGATATCCACTCCTGGACATAGGCCTCCCCAAGTAATCTCCAAGAGGACTAGTTGTATGCGGCCTGTGTCCAGCGCGATCCTGCGGTTTCATCTGCATATCTTGCGAGTGGACGCCCTACGCTGCGCTCGCCGATACGTGATTTCCATTCCTGAACCTTCTGACTCCATCGGCTATTGGTTCTCCGTACCAAGTGCCCTGCCCACTGCCACGTCATCTTACTAATCCGCCGGGCAATGTCGGTAGCTTTAGTTACGATTCTCCTTATTTCTGATTCAACAGTGCAAAGATACTCCAAGCATTGCCTTCTCCATTCGTTCTTCTTTGAGATATTTTGAGTTGGCTAAGAAGGCCAATAGTGAGAGTTATTAAGTTTGGATATTAACATTTATATTTATTTGTTTATATTTATTTACTTCCTTTTGTATTTATTACACTTATATTTATTTTGGATATTTTTATTTTTTCTGATAAAGCCAACGGTTCAAAGACATACATATATCACGCCTGTATTCCATTGGGGTAGGCAGAGACCATGGATCTCTACTTGCTACGATGTTGGCATACCTCTCTTGCTTCCTTGACTCACATTAGCCCTTTCGTTCGCTCATTTATTCTTGGTACTTCTGACATTATACTTAATATACCTAGTTAAGGATGTTTTCGCCTAGGAAGTCCTATGGTTAATCTTCCATTCATTTCCGATCTATATATTTATATAGTCATTCTACTACATTTGCCGTGAGGTATCGGCGGAGTAGAATAGTACCTCCCTCTGTACCAGGTTTCGTAAGAGGTGACTTAGGTACCAGAACCGAAGGATAGCGGTTTATCTACCAGTGTAGCTGATGGGGATGGGCAGCAGCAATGGCTGTCATAATGATGATGAGAAGAGGATAGTAGGCTATTTGTTCTATAACGTAGACCATATAAATTTCTTTCGCGCTCGTAGCATGAGTAGCATTACATTGCAGCGTATTGTTTATGGCATGGTTCATTACTTGCGTTTCCATTAACCTGCAAACATGGCCACGAAGAAAAAAGGTATGCATTTCGTTATCGTAGCGTAGTTTTCAAACTATCGTACACAGTTTTTTGTTACCAATACTTAATGCACAAAAACATCTAGTTTCATTCATATTCAACTATTTATTACTAAAACCGGGAAGAAAATAGGAGCGCGCGTCTGTTACTTCCGGGACAATGACCTTGACACCTGTGCGCCTATGACGTCACAAGTTTACTAGCATTAAAGTCGTTTACGATGGTAGCATTGACATCGTACCACAACGTAGGTATGGAAATTGCAATATCGAAAATCTTCTGCAAACAAACTTATTTCCATTGGAATGATCTGATACGAACCTTAATTTTGTAATTTGTTGTGTGATACGTTATTTACTGACAAAAATGTATTGTGTATCATAAAGGTTTTTTTTCCCACAACATCTCATACATTGAACTGACTCCGTGATAAGTCGCTTAAAACACTTGTGTTACGGACGCCAGACCACAGAGGATTCACAAATACACAATTAAACACACATATTTAACACCCAGAGGCAGAACAAACACAAATATCATCATATATATTTGCTCTGGGTGGGAATTGTAATTTTCAATTTGTTAATTGCAATATTGTTGGATATAAACATTTATTATTACATTTATCATTATTAACTTATCGTCACTTATTTATCGACATTACTGGCCAACTAGTATAGTTATTGTCGATGGCGTGGAGGGTGTAAACATTTTATTGCCATTTTTGTTATTATCAATTATTGAAGCACTAAAATGCCTATTTTGCTGGGAAAATAAAAAATAGAGCTCACTTCTTATCTATCTTACCTTATTACCTCTTTTATATACCGTAAAGATATTTTATTACAGTAGGTACAATAAAAAACTTATATAGAAGGTTTGGCATTCAAGGCACAACAATCTAGAACTTTCAAAGATATTATTGGCGGTGAAATGGTTAAGAAAATAGATTTTGCTTTTGAAGTTTTATAAATCGGTCTGGGAATACCAACGCAGTGAGTTTATTTCATAAATCAGCGGTCCGAGAAAGAAAATGGTGCTGAAATTTCAAATCAGCATGATAAACCAACAAATATGTCACATTTATATCATGTCTATCAGGGTCGGCTTAGTATATTTGAGTATAACTTGCGAAACGCGCCTCATTCGATCTGATAAGTTGCTTAAAGTACTTTTATGTATCTTATTACATCACATTTAACACCCAGACACAGAAAAACATACCTATATATACATCAAACAAATTTTATTATTATACCAGCAGAGTAGAATAGTACATCCCCCTGTACCAAGTTTCGTAAGAGGTGACTCCAGATCCGATAGATGGCGGTATATCTATGCAAAAAAGTCAGCTCAAATGTGCAGAATGCGCACATTCGCGGGTCGCGGAAGAAACATACCACCTTTCTTGGGCAGGCCTATGTCCGACAGTGGACTTTTAATGGTTGGTACGATGAGGATATGATGATATAAATGTTTGTTCTGGATGGGAATTGAACTCATTGAACCTGTCATGAATGCGTTAACGTTAGAAATTTGTTTGTTTGGGTGCGGTGTCTTAATATATATACCTACATTTATAATTAAAAAATAAAACAATAATATAATTTAAAAAAAGTTCTAATCATTTATTTACTTCTTGCACAATATTAACTTCCGAACATTGTCATAGCTTATTTCTAATATTTACAAACATAATAAAAATCCCTTTACTCTACAATTGTATGTCTAAATACGAAGGAATGTTAATAGTATACAACGGTGTGACATTGAACAAACACTCGAAATATTAGAAAGTTCGTTTAAGAAATATAAAAATATGATCAGATGCATTTACAATAGCAAGCTGAAAACAGTTTCCATTAGGAGTCTGCATTTCCTTAATGTATCATCGTGTTAAACAATTATTATTTATTATATAACTACTCTTTTAACGACTTCAAAACGCTATTTCGGTATATAACATAACTTTTTTCGGTTACTGAACGCAAATTACTTTTGAAATCCATTAAGAGCAGTGGTATTTATACATTTACTGCTCGAACACGTAAATACAAATAAATATTATTTTTCACTTTACATATATTTTAGTGTACATATTCTTGTATTTTTAAGGTGGGTGACATTTAATACCTACCATTATATGTTAAAAATTAAATAATATATTTAAACTTACGACTAGACAGGTACTGTACAGCAAATACTGTCGTCAGAGCTAATTGTCTACGCTGATTAACATAATTTCAAGATAAGTAGTGCATTGCCCTAGTTCTAACAAGTAGATATATCTATATTTACAATTATTGTATGTCTCAGGTTCAGTGTTTACTGTATTTTTATGTATGCAGATAGTTTTATTGGCTATTTAACTTCCGAGTTCGCAAAGTATACACAAATCGAAGTAATAATTAGGCAGCGTCTCCGCGAGATCGTAACAACGACATATTTAATCGTTTGACGACATTCGTCATTAGTTGTTCTTATCATTTGTTTGTCGTCACATAGTTGTTTAGTTTTTATAGATAAGTAGGTATCGCATATAGTTTATTCTCGTTGGATCTTAACATACTATCGGTGAACGGCAGACGATTTACTGTGAAGATAAGTCGTGACGCTTTTTTGTTATTATACGACTGTCGTCACAGATAAAATAGACGTTGACGACAGTTACATTTAAATGTACAGGCCACACACTTGGTATCTGTAGTTACATGATAGTGAAAAAGCGGCCCTTCTACTCTATGAATCTCTCTTTCATTATTCGATTTGATAGATGACGACAGTGATGACCATATTTCATATTTTGAGTTGGATTTTGCGAACTCGGATGTTGTTTTTATTTAAACTTGCCAAAACTGTTTGAATTCATATAGAGACGATGAATTGATGTCAGTGTGATCAAGAATTGTTTTAAACATTCAAAACAATGCGAATACAGTACATCTGTGGAATGTTTATGATTTACTATCAGTCATTTAGCTCGTGGATTATATAAAGTGATTATATAAAACGTTAATGCTACCTATTATATAACTATTAATTATGCTGCACAGAAATTTTAATAATTAATATGTTAAGATGGTAACTGGTTTTAATAAATGTCTGAATCACTGGTCTATATATTTTCTTAAATAGCTACAATCCACTTGGAAGTAGATAAGGCTGTGGGATTAGTACCTTCCCCTGTAACAATTGAAGTACCGGAATATACAGAAGGCGGTATATCCAATTGAAACAGTGTAGTTGAAATTGAACAGGGCGGGGATAGGCAGCAGTCTTGTCGCGAAGCTACGCTCAGCGATTGCCACTAAGCATGGCAAATTCGACCTTTCTTGGGGAAGGTTTATGTCCAGCAGTGTACGTTTATTTATCCCAAAATCCAGTCAAATAAGTAAGTAGTTAATAAAAAATGGCGCAATCGTTTGAGCGGGAATTTCAAAAATTTTATGATTGTTTACAATTTAAACGTTCTATGAATAGATACAGCATTTTCCTTCGTAATTGTATTGCCATTAATCATCATGAAACATATGATATTTTTAATTTGTATAAGGCAATATTATATGAAATAATAACATTCCTAGCTATTTATAAGCATATATTTATTGCGGATACTAAACGTCTACTATCACGAATTATTAATGAGGTTCAGAATAATAAGATCTCAATTTGTATATTATCTGATTTACAATAAATAATTATCTACGCGTATTTAACGTACCTACATTTAAATAAATCAAACTTGATATAAAAATAAAAAAAGACCATTTCAATTAATTCAAATAGGAGTTAAATAATGTTTTAAAATTACATTAAGTTGCACTCTTTACACCTTTAATATGGCAGTATGATATTTTAAAGTCAAACATAATCCAACAATCCCATTTAAATTTATATTCAAAAACTGTACGCAATAAGATCTTAATTCCGTCGTCACTAATTCGCAATTGTTTTACTAAAATACCAAACGGGCTTAAACTTTTTACACATCATACTCTGACTTATGTTTTGCGAAACGCCAACTTATATCCAATCTACCACTTCACACTATCGTTCCAACCACAATTTTGAACCACTATTCTAATTGCCAGATACAAACGAAGCGTATTGCTGACGCAAAGTCTTTGAAACCAAGTCGGCTCACGGCTTACACCGGTTGAGGCTATGGGACAACGACATGTGGCTCGCTCGAAAGCAGGCGACGCACTGACTGGTGGTTGTTTCCGTCGCTGCTAGAGATGTCGCTTGTGCTCACGACGGCTGGCTGCGAGAAGTTCTTGCATAGAACCATCACCTGCAGGGAGAAATGCGTTTATCATTATAAGAGAATAAAGCTGTAATTCGCAAAACTAACTCAATGACCAACTGGGCTCCATTAAAAATACCAGAAGTCGCAGAATCGTAATTCGTGTTTATACTAAAATGGTGGAGTAGAATAGTACCTCCCCTAATACTAAGAGGTGACTGAGGTGTTAGAACCGATAGATTGCGGTATATCCATCCGAAACAGTGCAGCTCAAATTCACAGGGCGTGATGGGCAGCAGCATTCATGTCGCGAGAGCTGCGTTCTGCGATTGCCAACATGCCCAGCGCGGCAATTACGGTCAAAAACTCCCCCTTTTTTGGGGAGGCCTATGTCCAGTAGTGGACTTACAATGATGGTACCAGAAAGATGACCTCGCCGACATAGTGACCCAGAGCTCTTCTAAAATGCGGAAAGCATATTTATCAATTCCCTATCATGGTATGTTTTGATAGAAGATTATTTAA
>JACJUM010005602.1:15588957-15692551 GCA_020976665.1 Heortia vitessoides | reverse complement strand
TCCCTATACTTATCTAACAAAGTCAATGGACAACTCTCTATACTTATGTAACAAACATTTATCAGACATCGATCTGTCAAACAAATAGATAAATATCCAAAACAAATTGCTATGCTAAACAGCAGTAAGAACAAAAAATCTTCCAAAGTTCACTCTGCATTTGAGAAATGTAAATACTTCTAAACACCTGACATAGTGCTTACATGTTAGACATGTATTAGTCTTAAAGGAATATAGAAATCACACGGCACCAGTATCCGTGCGTCGACGCATCCCTTCCTACTTAGAAAACTATAGAAATGCACCTAATAAATATTAATATCGCTAAACGCATTTCACTATCATTTACATAATGTATTATAATAAATAAATTAATTTATATATACATGACGTACGATACTGGTAGCGTAGAATAGTACCTCCCTCTGTATAAGGTGTCGTAAAAGGCGACCGAGGTGCCGGAACCGACAGGTCTATTTATCTTAACTGGAGTGACTTTCATACATCAAGATAAAACATCAACGTCGCAAAGCTGTGGCCTGTGATTGCCACCACGCCTGGCTAGTAACAATTGGTACTTCTGATCTGGCCCTTGTTTAAGATCTCTTCTAAATATATGTACGCCTCAGTCGTCCTATACAAACTCTTCCATTCGCTTTTACTCTATATATTCGTGCAATCATTCTACTTTCATCCATTCTTTGTGCATGTCCAAACCATCTCAACTTTCTTTTCTCTATTTCTGTCACAACATCATCTTTTATACATAATTTAATTGTATTTAATAATTAACAATTTATTTAAATATAATTGTTTTTATATTTAAAAAAAACATCATTTATCCTGATTAAATAACATAACGATCAGCAGTACAGATTAAAATAAATGGACAAAACAGGTAAATGTGACAGCGTTTAATACACCAAGCCTCATTAATCTGTTTCCGTTGGATGTCGAATATCACTGACTCTTTGTATGCACTTTCAATTGCGTTGAAAATTTCTTATATCTTTATATGAAGTAAACCTTATACTTAACTTTATATCTGTATTGGTACCTCACTCTCACCTATTTTTTTTAGCAAGGATCGTAATGCTGAGTTGCGGTTGACATAGCATCTTCAGGTTACAAGGTTGGCAACGCGCTAGTGATATCCTTGTGATATTACGAGCGTTTATAATCTGTCGCTTGATCTCAATCTGACGAATCACACAAACTGTAGATTTGTTGGTCGACAAGTTCGAGTTTTTTTCAGTAAATATTATCTGAAATATAATTCAGCATTTTGCAATGCATAAAACCTCTAGTATAATTAAGTTACTGCTTCTTCTTTATCGATTGCTTCATACTTGTAAAGTTTGTCATTTTTTTTATATCAGACATAGACCTCCTCAAGAAAGGGACAATTTTGCTCTTAATTGCCACGCTGTGCGCAGAGCGTAGCTTCGCGACGGCGATGTCACTCCGGGGTTTTTCTGATGCAAAGGATATCGCTTGCTGTGCAGCGTGGAAATGCTGCAAGCATTCTGGGGACCATAAGGTCGAACATGTCCCTTTTTTAAAATTGGTTTGGCATTATTTTAGTTGAAATATATATATAACATCTTGTTATATAAATAAATATAGATGCTTCTTGACATCATTTAAGACGATCATAACTGGCCGTGAGGTGCCGCCAGAGTAGAATAGTACCTACCCCTGTACCAGGTGTCGGAAGAGGCGACTAAGGTACCAGAACCGATAGATGGCAGTATATCTAAGCAAAAAAGTTAGCTCAAATGTACAGAGCGGGGGTGGGCAGCAGATTCGAAAAAGCTGCGCTCAGCGATTACCAACATGCTTACCATTATGCTTATCAGCGCGGCATTAATGTAACATACCCCCTTTCTTGGGAAGGCCTATGTTCAACAGCGGACTTCTAATGGCAATGATGATGAATGATGATCACTGTTTGACATTATTTTAGTCGACCATAACTAACCTTACATTGTTTGTAGTTCACCACCGCCATGTCAGTTGAGATTGGCGGCTAGCAGGTGCGTTGTAGTGCCTTCTAGTGTCGTAACCTAATAAATACTTAGTTTCATAACACAAAGCCCTAAGGGGACTAAGAGACTAGAAATAATACGCTGATCGCGTATGAAATTACACCGAAGTAGGACAGCGCGCCGGTGCAGTTGCATCGCGCCGCTGGGGATATACGGGCGTGCGTATGCGCATAGGCGACACGTTTGGGGAATATAAACCACGTGACTTACAACTAGCGCGCCATCGTGGCTTCTTTTTACATATATACATAACGCACGTGTGCTATCGAGGCGGCCAGAGACTATGGAACTATGTCATCAGTTAGACCTCATACAATGGTCATCAGCATTGGCACTTCACTCTCATCTAATCCTACCACCAAATAGCAGTGTCCGGAATACAGGATGAGAAACGCAGTGAAATCACAGGCTAACACATTAGCCAGTGATTTCACTGCGTTCACGTTCTGCGTTTCACATACTATATTCAAATAACAAGGCTTACAACGCGTTAGTGATATCCTTGTGATGATATAACGAGCTTCTTTAGTCTGCGGAGACGTTAACGATCACGTGAACTGTAAGCTATTTGGTCGACTGGGTCTAATAAAAAAAATAAAAATTTTCCTCTTGCTACTTGCCATACCTCTCTCGTTCGTTTATGTAAGTACTTCTGACCTGGCCCTTCTGTAATACTTCTTCTACCTGGTGAAGGTGTCTTTATCTTCGTCGTCCTATTTATTATTAAAACTGTGAATTGTCTTTGACTATATATTTAGTGTAGTCTTCTCAAAATAGTTGTATATCTAATAGTTATATCTCTAGGTATTTTGATGAGTAAGTACGCATGTTTTAAAAATAATACTATCAGCAAAAGGCCTTCATTTAACACATTCTAGGTGTGTTTAGGTAAATCCATAAAGACAATTTCAACTTTGAATTTAATGCTATCAAAAAAAACCGCTTAGAAAGGGAACGGTATTTCTAGATATATGACTAGATGATAAACACTAGTCTAGCATTGAGTGAAAATAGAGGTTGTGTGTTTCATATAGGCACTGTTTGCTAATAAGAAACATATTAAAATAAAAAAAAACAGTCAAAAGATAACTATCCTAAATCTTTAAAAAGCTTCGTCACCAATTCGCTAATAGATTTAAGTATACTTTAAATCTTTTGAGTCACTTTATATCTTTTATATATAATATATACATATACATATATATATATATAACCAATATTTTAAGGAATAAACAAATGTTATACCTTTTTTTTAAATAAACGTAAAAATATATTTTTCAATGCTCATGTTTAATCACAAAATAGATCTGTATGTACACATTTGATTGTGGAAATAGGCAGTTAGCGGCAGGAACCTGGACCTCCGAACAAGCGGGCGCGTGCTGCAGTGACGTGCGTCGGGGAGATACACGCTTCCTTTAGCGGTGGTCCGATTAAAGAATAATGGGTTCATCAAAGCATACGTAGGACATCCACTATTTTGCATAGCCACCCGCCTAAATTTATTTATTATCTATATATGATTTATTTCATTCGTCATATTGGTATTGGCGTATATGGGGGGGGGGGGGGGGGGGAGCAGGTGTGCCGTTTTCGACACAAAAAACATTCTTTTAGTATCCCTGGCAGAAAATCACTATACTATATGAAACGTGCTTATTCCTGAACGGGAATGCTGTCCATTTCTCGTCCTCACTTATCTATCTCTCTGTCTTACGACACCAGGTACTATTCTATTCTGCCGGTACCACACGGCTAACGGACTTTGTCGCATTGTTATTTTATTTTAAAAATAATCTTAAGGCACGCTATCAGTCAAGTAATCGCTATATCATATCATGCATATTTGTTAGTAATCTTGAGTCTTTAACCACCCTATTGCGCTTGTCTGGCAGCGTGTTTAGCACTTCGCGCACCGCTGGCTTAGTCGCGCTATTAGCAAGGTTCCCACGGGAACCGGATCGACTGGTTCTGCAAACAACTGACTATCAAGCGGAAGGCATAAATAGTTCGCACCTCCGGCCTTTTTTCTGATCCCGTACCATTGAAAATGTTGTTTTAGACCTATTTTTTTTATACACACATAATCTCATACATTGATCTGCCTCCGAGATAAGTCGCTTAAAGCAATTGTGGTACGGACATCAGAAAACAGAGGAATCGCTAAATAAAACTTACATATACTCATCATGCAGAAATAAAACAAACACAAATTATTATATATATTTGTCCTGGGTGGGGATGGAACCCACGACATTTGGCACACAAAATAGGATCGCTACCATCTGCGCCATCAGGCCCGACATCAATTAATATTTCAATCAAACTTCCATTAGAGTGCTGAATGCACAGCAAGAAACAGTACATCGCACTCATAACTTTAATGACGGTTCTAATGCAAAAGGTATCCAAGTAGTTTTTCATTGAATTAACGCAATGCATTCGACCCAAATCCTACGTCGCGGAGTTAAAACGTCCTAACACACAGAATTCTGCTCCATTATTAGGTTTTTAAGGTTCAAATTTGATTAAGTTTAACAGTAAATTCGTAAGACACGATTTCGACTAATTAGACGAATGCAGGGTCACAGAATAAGAATAGTGACCGGCTCTTTTTCGCCTGCGGTCTTTATCTTTGTATGGTATACATTTAATTATTTAGTCTGTATTCGGTCGTAGAGTAATGGCTTACATAGTCTAGTAGCAAAACATAGGTAGGTATATCCCTACTAATATTATAAATGCGAAAGTAACTCTGTCTGTCTGTCTGTCTGTCTGTCTGTCTGTCTGTCTGTTACGCTTTCCCGGTTAAACCTCTCAACCGATTTTGATGAAATCTGGCATAGACAATCTTTAGACCTTGAGAAAGGACATAGGCTATTTTTGAACTCGAAATAAGGGTTGTCAGGGGTTGCAAGGGGGGATGAAAAGTTGTTTGCATGGATCGCTATTTTTAGAGCTAGAAACTTAAAACTTATTTTTCAGGCCATTGATTCGATATAAATAAACGTGACATTCAAAGTTTATATAATTTGAAGTAAATAGGTATGGTACCCAAAAAACTATTCCACGCGGACGAAGTCGCGGGCACAGCTAGTATTTATATAAAGATAAACTTTGACTGTTCGTGTGTATAGCTTGGAGTCATTCCAGATACGAAAAGATTTGATCTTTAAACAAGGCTGTTTAATCACCAGAGATTATTAAATAAATAACAAGTTATATTTAATTAAACTAGCCGTGAGGTACCGACAGAGTGGAATGGTATCTATTTCTGCATCAGGTGTCGTAAGAGGCGACTAAGGTACCAGAACCGACAGATGGCGATCTATCCATCAGAATCAGTGTAGAAATGCTTAGGGCGGGGATGGGCAGCAGCCACGTCGCGAAAACAATTTTCAACAAGCTTGCCAAGCGCGGAAGTTATGAGCAAAGTTGAACCTTTTTTGGGGAGGTGATGCTGCAATATGTTTTATATTTTTTGTAAGTCACGTTTTGACTATAGTTGGGGAATTTACGTTCGTTGCGCGTGCTGCGTGGAAGTTTGTAGTTCGAAAGAAAATACTGCCCAAAGTCACAAGTCTACGCAGACAAAGTCGCGGGCACAACTAGTTAAAACATGTAAATATAGATTCACTTCCCTAAACAAATAATTAATTTAACTATCACTTCCCGCCTTTATGGAGTCGAAATATTGGGATATGGCTCAATGAAAAGTTTTACGAGGCGTTAAAATTTTAATACAATATTCAATTTACGATTAAATATGTTAAAAATGAAACCTGTCTTTAGCTTAGAATAGAAACGGAAGACATATGTTCCATGTTTGAGTATGGTTTGAACTTTACTTCTACAGTGTATCTTTGGCTATTGGCTTAAAGTAGGTATAATTTATTAGTAGAAAGCAGGTTCAGTTTAGTTTTGCAATGTTATTTTCAGAGACAGCTCACAGTTAACCAATAAAGGCGCACAGTGAATACGGGTATCTTTGGCTCTGTGGGGTATCTTTGACCCACCATATATGTGTCGGGTACACCCAAACTCACTAATTAAAATTAAATGACACAAATGCCGTGAGGTACCGGCATGGCCGTGAGATACTGGCAGAGTAGAATAACTATTCTCCTCCCCCTGTACCAGGTGTTGTAGGAGGCGACTAAGGTACCAGAATCGACAGATGGCGGTATATCCACCCAAAAACATTGCAGCACAAATGCACAGGGCGCGGATGGGCAGCAGCATCACCGTCGCGAAAGATGCGCTCTGCGATTGCTAACACACTTGCCCAGCGCCGATTATGGGCAATATGTCCAGCAGTGGACTTTCAATGGCTGGTATGATGATGATGAGGACACAACAGCTCATGTATTGTTTCCCCGAGATAAATCGCTTCAAGTACTTGTATTGTTGTAATTATATTTGTAATCTCTCTGTCGTGTCAAGTCCGACACATCACATAAATTACAAACACAAATAATAAATAAGAATGGACATTGACCTGATTTCGAAATAAGTAGCTTAAAGGACTTAATACGAATATCAGACAACAGAGGAAATATAATACTTAGATACATCAATGACACAAAGACACAGAAAAAATACAAATATTAATCATTTAAATAAAATATAAGAAGAATAGTACCTCCCCCTGTATCAGGTATCGTAAAAACCGAATAAGGTATAAAAACATGATGATGGTGTATCCATCCGAAACAGTGCAGCTTAAATACTAAAGGATGAGGATGTGATGCAGAATTGTCACTACGAAGTTACACGCCTCATAATTGTCACGCCTGCCCAGCGTATCAATTATGAGTAAAAGTCCCCTTATTTTTAAGGGGGCATATGTCCAACAATGGACTTCCAATAGCTTTTATGATGATGATGACGATGATATAATGGTTTTGGGTGCGGATTGAATCCACGACCTTTAAAGCATCAGGCCATCAGACCCTTTATGATATATTTTTTAATTGGTGTATATAAATACCCAGTAAGTTACAAATTATTATTGCACAAATTTCACCAGTCTCTATTCCAACAGAACTATTTGCGTTTAATTTCTGTAAGTTCCAATTTAATTCATTTGTGATCGTTTCCTCGCTTAGGATTTCTTGAATCTCATTACGCCGTCGCCTTAGGCCTTTAACAGTTGTAACGAATAAGTTTGCCTCTATCTCCGGTTTCCATTATTAGTATTTATTACTCCAGTGGCTATATTAATTTAAACATTAACACGATAACGAAATTATAGTTTAAGGATATATTTAGAAAGTTTACCGCCATCTTTGATTAAGTGACACACGGAACGGTTTGCTAACGAGACGTGTTCAATTGTTTTTGTGACGAATCAATTATAGCATCTATTTTATTCTGACATATTCGTGTTGTACTCAAACCCAATAACTGATTTTTGTTGGGTGAGAGACATTTCTTAGAAAACTTATGTACTCGTATGAAGAAAAAATGTTTTAACAAGCCATACTTAGGCCTCCCCAAGAAACGGGGAATTTAGCCCATGCTGCTGCTGCTGCCCATCCCCGCCCCGAGCATCTGAGCTGCGCTGTTTCGGATGAATATAACCCTATCTGTCGATTCTGGTACTGGTAACATTCTACTCTGCCGGTATCATTCCACTCTGCCGGTACCACACGACATAGAGCGAGAACGGATGGCAAACTCCCCCATTTTGGCGAGGTCTATGTATAGCAGTGGACGTATTATGGCTCCTGTGATGATTATAATGGTTATGATAATTTTCGCTCTGTTGAATTGGAACTACGGTGTTTTGGGTGGATATACTGCCTATTAAATCGATAATATATCAGCAGATCGTATTGCCGTAAATCCATTTTATAACAAATCGATACCGATCGGGCAACCCTAATTTAAGTATAATATTTGTAATGTTTAATCTGATGTCCGTAACAGAAGTATTTAAGCCACTAGTCTCAGGTCGGGCTTAGTCGAGTCAAAGTATTAACTATTTACTTTTATAATAATAAATAAAATGTTTTAATAATAAATAAACCGCGTTTTATGTAATACAGTCTTTAATGAAGTAGTTTTTCAAAGACAGTCACAAACTCAAGAAAATCCAAGCAGCTTTTCCACACTTGATGTCACGGTTGAAAATTCCTCTGAAACTGCTCTGTGTTCAACCAATTAGGTATCAACGAGTGGGGGTGAATTATCTGCCATTAACAAAAGAAGATTTTCCAAATATATTTCAAGTGTTCAAATAACATCCGTCTTTTTCCAAAACATGCACAACACCGATGATCGACAAACATCTTCTGTATTATATATATTTAACTTAGTTAATGACCCCATTATTAACTAAGATAAATATAATACAGAACCGGCTCCTCTCCCTGCACAAGATGTCGAGGTACCGGAACCGAATGATGGCGTTATATCCACCCGAAGCAATGTAGTTCAAATGCAACAGAGCGGGGATGCGCAACAGTATTCCCGTCGCGAAAACACGCTCTGCGATAGCCAACATGTTTGCCCAACATGGCATTTGAGATTGTAGACCAATCTGGTCCCAAATTTACATGCTAGGTGACATTTATGATCCCGTAGGGTTATTAGAGTCAACATGATGATTGTTATATTATTTAGTGCTTCATAATTCTAAAATGTTATTGTTTTTTTTGACCATTCGCTTGTGCTTTTAATACCTACGGGAATAAGGAATGTTATGGGGTTGAGTTTGAAAAAAAAATTGTGGGTATATTCCCCCTTTCTTGAGGAGGACTATATCCCGCAGTGGACGATTTAGGGTTGCTATGATGATAATAATGAATTAATACCGGTTCGGATAGTATGAGTTAAATATATATATATAACTTTAGATTGTTCTGGCTATATGGTAAGTCACTTAACGAACACGGACCAAGGGCAACATAGAAATCACAAATATACTTAAATATATTATAATAAAATAATAGTTTGAGAGATAGATGAAAGAATAGTTTAATAAACGATCGATGTAATGTAAAAGATGATATTGTGACATCAATAGAGGAAGGAATGTTAAAATTGTTTGGACATGTAGAAAGGATAGATGAAAATAGAATGACTGCACAAATATATAGAGCGGAAGTAAATGGAAGTGTTGGTATAGAACAACCGATGAGAAAACACTTTAACCAGGTAAAAGAGGTATTAAAGTGCCAGGTCAGAAATACCAAGAATAAACGAGCGTGTATGAATAGACTAATGCGAGTAAGAGAAGGAAGAGAGGTTTGCAAAGATCGTAGCAAGTGGAGATCCATAGCCTCTGCCTATTCCGATGGGACACACGCGTGATGTATGTATGTACATATATTTAACACCCAGACACAGAACAAACACAAATATTATCATATAAATATATATACTGGATGGTAATCGAACCCACGACACTTGGCGCACAAGATAGGATCACTACCACCTGCACCATCGGGCCCGTCTAAATATTACTATTATTACATAAATATTTAGTGAGTTTACCAATCATTGGATTAAAACACACTTATTACATTATGCCTGTTACGGATTATGCGAGCATCATTGTATCAGCTACTGAGGGTGGTTATAAAATTATCTATGCAGCACTATAAACCGACTAATGTGAAATATTCCAGTTTCAAAGTATCGGATAGGGTAAGAATATAGCCTTCGAATGGTACTTACTGAAACAAGTTGCTGTAATATTATATTGTGATCACTAATTGTATGTTACATATGTATTTACTTCTGAATAAATTGAACATAGAACAGAATATGAAACAGAGCAATATATACATTTTAGTAAGTCGGTTTTTCCACAACGATTTTTGGTAAGTCCTTTTCGGCCCGGGATGTTCGTTTGTGGAATGCACTCCCGCTTAATATTAGATGTACGCAGCCCCTGCCTGTGTTTAAACGATTGGTGATGGATCACTTTTTATCATTATATTTATTTCTAACTAGTTGTGCCCGCGACTTCGTCCACGTGGAATAGATTTTTTGGTTACCATTCCTCTTTACCTTAACTTATATACACTTTGAATGTCATGTTTATTTATATCGAAGCAATGGCCTGAAAAATAAATTTCAAGTTTCTAGCTCTAAAAATAGCGATACGTCCATGCATTTTTCATCGCCCTTTTCAACCCCTTACAACCCTTATTTTAAATAAAAAAATAGGCTATGTCCTGTCTCAGGCTCTAAAAATTGTCTGTGCCAAATTTCATTAAAATCGGTTGAGAGGTTTAAGCGGGAAAGCGTATCAGACAGACAAACAGACAGAGTTACTTTCACATTTATAATATTAGTAAGGATTACATTTCACTATATAAAATCTATTTATATGATTTTGAATTTAATATTTTAATATATTTTTATATCGATCTCATTTACACCTCTGACTACCTCTTTGGTTCATTCACTCTTTTCATCCAAAGGTTGTACTTTATGATAACTGATTTTTTCATATATTTTTATGTTTGGTGTACAATAAAGTATTTATTATTATTATTATATGACAAAGCAAACACAAATATTCATCATACAAATGTTTGTTCTGGGTGGGTATCGAACCCACCATCCTTGGCGCACGAAAAAAGAACTACTGAATGCGCCATCGAGCCAGTCAAAACAAAAAAAAATTTGTCTGAAAGCAAGACCCTTGTGTCCAACAAAAACTGAGGCTAAAAGTTTTTTTAACGTTATTTTTTCTTTGATATGAAAAATATTTTTTACTTTTTAGTTTAATAAATTTTTAAGTGTTTTTTTTTTCAAAACAAAGTATATTTAATTTCTCATATTATTAGTTCGATTTATTGTTAAATAATATTTACTAGATGAGTACTTAAGCTGGAAACAGGTGGTCGACACGCATGCGCAGGCTGCGTGGTCTCACTTACTCTTACACACAGGAATTTCTTTTAACCTGAGGATCCTGATCAGGATAATGAGGTGATCTTATCGCAATATTGTGTTGGCACCAATTATTGAAATATGATTTAAATCTGTCCGTTTAAAATGAGTGAAAATCGACTTCGAATGAGTCGGTTACAAATGAAAACTTACAAATAACTTACAAATGAAACTAATATAAAACGCGTAATAATACCTCACGGAAGATATCACTTTCGCATAATTATCGACCTTCAATCCACGCTAAATGGTGATACATTTGTTGTTGATCGAATAAATATTTAATCTATGTCGAGATTAAATTCGCTGTTTCCTGGTAACCTTTGTAGCATGTGAGCGTTTGGACACTTAATGCAAAGATGCAGAGACACGTTAACAGCTTTTCATAAATTACATTTATTGAATTCTCATTACATTAAGATCTTCCGCAATCGAGGAAACTAGTTGATTTCCCATTTACAAGTTTGTGCTGAGTATCCATTTAGCAACTGTGCTTAATTATAATAAGATAAAGATAAATGTTAATCGGATTCTGTCAGTTTGTACATTTAATGGCTAAGTTGGTGTACCTCGGATCGAGTAAGGCCCAGGGCTTTTTAAATAAATGTTATAAATAAAAGCCGTCAGGTACCGGCAGAATAGAATAGTACCTAACGATGTACTAGGTGTCGTAGGAGGCGACTAAGGTACCAGAACCGACAGATGGCGATATAGTGGGGATGGGCAGTCCTGTCGCGAAGCTCCGCTCTGCGATTGCCACCAAACCCGCCCAGCGACACAATTATGGTCAATATAATATTTATAATTCCCCCTTTTTTGGGAGGCCTATGTCTAGTGGACTTCCAATAGCTGATATGGTTATAAAGACTTGAATACATATGTATAACATAAAAAAACACAAAAATTTATAATATAAATGTTTGAAATTGAGAAATTCCGCGACGTGAAAAACAGGGTAAAAAAATGGATAACCGCAGTCAACAAAGACAGTCAATTTATTTTTTTAGTTCCACCTGGAAACGTACTGTATTTGACAATGGAAGTGTGACCGATAATCTTCTATCGCTTCCGTATCTATTGTTGTAAACCTCATAACAAAGTTTATAACTTTAGTATTTAGTCATAGGTATTAAAGAAATACCCTTTGGACCGTTCGGCTTCTCCAATTCGCCGCGTCTACGCTTCGGAGCCGTGTTCAGTTACGGCTGACGGGTGGTCCGCGACTATTTGACCGAAGAAATGTTTAACGTTATTTACACCGTGGGTACCTCAGAATAGAATTATACCTCCCCCTGACTGAGACTCGGGTACCGCAACCGACAGATGGCGGTGCACAACGTAGCTCAAATACGGGGTTACGCAGTCAGTCAGTTATGCGCTTGTGATTGCCGCTACGTTCGCCTAGTATTCTCACCATATCTCATCTAACGACATGATTCCAAGCAAGTCACGAAGTCGAGAAGACGAAGTCAGATAAATCATACTTAAATACATATTTAACATCAAGACACAATAAAAACATAAATTATCACCATAAAAACTTTGGCCTGGTATGATTTAACCCACGACCCTTGGTGCACATAGGATCGCTACCATCAGCGCCATCAGCGCAACCAGCTACTAATCGAGAAATAGTGTTAATTTATACGTACTTTAATCTATATATTTTTGACAAGAGATTTACAAGGCAGGTAAGAATGGTATTTCGTAAGAAATGTATACAGGTATATATCTTTTTTTTTATTCCGACGTTACGGAAAATATAGAAAAGATTATAAAAATGTAATTTTACTTTAAATAATAATCATGTATGTTTTAAAATATATTTATATGTAAACGCAAATACATTTAGGTAATTTTGTTTTTTTTTCACGAATCACCTGGCGTAGGACTGAGTCTTAACAGGTTGTCATATGCTTCTAAAAATATTTCGTTGTAATTTTTCACTTAGCTGTATATTTTTTAAGTTACGAAGCCAACAAACAAGGAACACGGTCCGCCCGATCGCAAACGTGTCGAATCACAAAAATATCACTAGCGTGTCGCTAATCCTGTTAACTGAAGATACTGTGTCACATTTACCCGGTAATTTCACTGCCTCTCTCGCCCTTCAATCAGGAACAGCAATGCGAACACTGATATTTTGCGGTACAAATAGGTGAGAGTGTGGTACCAATGCTGTTGACTGGCCAAAATAACATATACCAATTATATTCTATTGAAGAATATTAAATAATATATAAATAATTTAAGTTTATTAAAACTATAAAATAAACATAATATACACACAGTAAGCAATGTAATTATTTTAACCTTTTAAAGTTAAATGGAGAAATCTGTTAGCTTTGGATATGTTTATATAAATAAATGAAAGAGTCGCTAGCTCTACAATAAAGCGGTAAACATTGCATGTGCTGGACGGTGTCAGTTTCAACCTCGCTGGGTGGTCAGCCCCGTCAGATCCGTCACGCGGCACCTGACGTGTTTGTTGACGGGATGACGCAACACTGACATGATCATCGCGGTGCCACGGGAGTCACGTTCGGAGTTGCTGACGCGTTCATAAATAATGGATGTCCACTAACTTTGTTAAAAATATTTTGTTATTTAAAACGAATATTTTTTGTTTTTTTTTCTATTTCAAATTTATTTCCGGTGAATGAGATCAAAAGATTTGGTATTCGTTTATGTGTACAAAGTATTTGTAAAATCACCAGTGTCTTTAAATAAATATTTTTTATTTACCAATAATTACAGATATTTTAAAAAACGACTTCGAAACGCAGTTTATTATAATCTATAACGTTCTATGTTCGACGTTAAGGGAACCGTTTTAATAGTAATGAAAAGATATCAGGATTTTTTTTAAAGTCGTTAATACAATAGTTTTGTTACAAATAAACTATGTCAATTTACAATGCAAGCTAAGTTAATTAGTTTGGTTTTTCGTATATTCGTCAAACACTTTGAAAGTAATAGATTATATATAAAATTTTCTAACATTTACGCGCTCACTGCTCATAATAAAACCTTTTTTTAACGGCTGTAAAACGCAGTATTAATAGTAGTAACTTTTGACAAAATTTGATTTTATGGGACGTTCAACAATCGTTCAATCACACATACATACACTTTCTTAAAATTTCGCGTTTTCCATAAAAATAGGTGTAATTGAATCAGGTTGAACCAAAAACAACACACTAACGTCTTTAAAAATTCCTGTTCGACACTCAACCGCTAGACCAAGCTAGGTGGTCCGTTTGTCTTGACACCTGACACTCTGTTGACACTTACCCGGAATGTCATCGCACGTGGAGCGAACTGCCTGGTCGGCAGAACAAATGGTACTATCCAAATAACAAACGAACTCGACCAATAACACCTACTGATAAGTCTAAGAAGTATCATCTCGAGTAAGGTTAGAAATCTCTCTTTTACCAGCATGCTGAGTGAACGGACGTTTCTGACAACATTTTAAAGTCATTCTATGTTTTTTTTCACATTGCGTTGTTTTCCTAAATATGACGGGCCTGATAGCGCAGGTAGTGATCCTATTTTGTGCGCTAAGGGTCGTAGATTCGATCCGCACTCAGGACAAACATTTATATGAAAAATATTTGTTCGTTCTGGGTCTAGATGTTATATATTTAAGTAATATATTTGTGATTCCTTCAATGTCTGATGTCCGTAACACAAATGCTTTAAGCGACTTACCTAGGAATTAGGGCGATGTTATGCGAGTTAAGTTGATATGAGATATTGGTGTTTTTTTTAAATTAACAATAATAATGTATGAAGAAATTATTATTATTTATTATTATAGATTATTTTCATAAATACGAAGTATGAGACAACTTTTAACGCATTAAAAATATTAATATGTTTATTTTTTAGGCGACCATTTTGGGAACATATGCCGTTTAGTAATCGAAACGTCGAACATATATATAAGTCATATAAACCACGTTTTGAAGCCGTTAAAAACAAGTTTACAACAACAACAACACAACACGAGTAGTGAACGCGTAAATGTTCGAAAATATTATTGATAAAAATGTATGTTCAGGAATAGTTTATGTCGTTACTATAAATATCTGAGTTTCTACGGATACTAACTGGAAAATAGTATATTTTACATTAAGTAGAATATGTTTCAGAGGCCATGTAAACTGTAATTGTCCAACGTTATTCCGCCATTTTGTAACGTTATTGGATGTTAACTTGACAAATTCTCAATTGCAAAGTCATTGACAACTCTTTTTGACCTGAATGTATGAAAGGAATGCAAACGGCATGAATAATGAGGCAAAAAAAGGACAATATATATATTTCTAACAATATTTGCATAATGATTAAGACCAAGTCTATAGAATAATCAGTTCTCGTCTCGTTTGTTTACTTTTGGAAATGTTTGTGTAGGAGTTGTATTTAATGTTATGTTTTGTCTATATATATGCAAAATACGCATTAGCCCAATATGAAGATCACTGAGTTGCTGCCCTACATTGGTGCAATGGGTCGAAATGCAAGCGCAAGCGCAGCGAATAATTCGTCAAACGACACCTTCGATTAGGTCACACCTCTCTAGTTTGTTCAATAAAATGTATTTTTTAATCCACAACATCTCATACATTGAACTGATTCCGTGATAAGTCGCTTAAAGCACTTGTGTTACGGACATCAGACAACTGAGGAATCATAAAAATACTACTTAAATACATATATTTAACACCCAGATACAGAACAAACATTTGTCCGGGTTAGGGATCGAAGCCACGACCTTTGGCGCACAAGACAGGAACACTACTATCTGCGTCATCAGGCCCGTCACCATTTATTAATGTAATATTTTTAATTAATTTTTAATTAAATTTTTCTAAATTTTTTTTAATCCTTTAACTGCAGCTAATGTAATTCGCATAAACTTATGATTCCTTTTTCCACTGGAGTACTAAATATTAATTTTCATAAACTTCGACCCTAGTTTACCCTTTATTTATCATCATCATACCAGCCATTAAAAGTTCATTATTGGACTTAGGCCTCCCCAAGAAAGGGGGTATGTTGCCCATAATTGCCGCGACGGGGAAACTGAAACCCAGCACGGCAATTATGAGCGAAGTTCTTTCTCTCTGGGTTAGCCTATGTCAGGCAATGGACTTTCTATGGCTGATAATGACGATAATCCCGATAAGGTTAATTAGTTCAAATCTACACGACATCATAACAAACTTAAGTCAGTGAAGATAATGTTTATAGAATAGGACATTTTCTTCTTTCTAATAATAAATTTTTTTCCTACCCAAACCAGTATATACCATTTTTTTTTTGTGAAAAATATTACGCAAGTATATTTTCATTTCAGGGTATATTATCTTTAGACTTAAAGTCGAAATTCTCTTGCGAAATATTCGCTTTGAAACAGCCTTTCAACATCAAAAGAACATAATCATAATTCATCAGTACATAAAGGCAGTTGATATTTTTGCTGCGCGATTTGTTACAGTCAATCACCGGTGAGCGCCTTAGCTAATTTCTTATTGCCTTTCGTGTTATTTGCAGTGAATTAAACACGTTTTACTGTACTTTAATTGCTTAACATGGTTTCAAATGAAAATAATACATTCATGTATCTCAAGGTTCCCAGACTATACATCTCAATGAGATGGGGATGAGATGATCGCACAGATTCTCATAGCAAATGATAGAATAATTTGCAGTGAGGTACCGACATGTTGATGGTGTCGTGATGAATGCATAAATGTTAGAAAATCTTTCTTATCTTATCTCGACGAGCCCGATGGAGCAGATGGTAGCGATCCAATCTTGTGCGCCAGGTGTAGTAGGTTGAATTCCCTCCCAGAGGAAATATTTTTATGATGATATTTGTGTATGTTCTGTGTCTGGGTGTTGTATATGTGTAAACTATGTAAAGAAGGTTTGTATTTTTGTACTATTGTAACAAATAAACTTAGACGGGTCCGATGGCGCAGATGTTAGTGATCCTATCTTTTTTGCCAATGGTCATAGGTTCGCTCCCCACCCAAGACATAATGTAATTAAATTTGTGTTTGCACTGTGTCTGGATGTTTAAGTAGTATAATTGTGATTCCTCTGTTATCTGGCGTCCGTAACACAAGTGTTTTAAGCAACTTACTACGAAGTCAGGTCAATGTGTGGGATGTTTTTGGAATTTAGTATTATTTTTTTTAGGATACGAGAGTTCACTCCACTATAAAAAAGGTTTCACAAGTATAATGTCATGGCATATGAACTCTACTTGAGCGATAAGCTCCCTTGTCTCGCAATTTGCATACAATGCCGCCCGCTAACAAATCTTTTTTAGAGGGTACCACAGATACAATATGATTTGTGAACATAGTATTATTGTAATTGGGATAACTTATGGTTAATACATATCTATTGATTATAAGTCAATGATCCTTCAAGCGATATTATTTACTATATATATATTTTTTTCCACAACATATATATATATATATATATTATATACAGACTAACAACGTACACGGGCCAAATATATAATAATCTTGTGCGCCGAGGGTCGTGAGTTCGATTATTAAATATTTGTATGATAATATTTGTGTTTGTTCTGCGTCTGGGTGTAAAATACGTGTATTTAAGTAGTATATTTAGATTTCTCTGTTGTAACATAAGTGATTTAAGCGACTTAACACGGAGTCCGGTCAAAGTATGAGATGTTCTTTCTTCTGTAGCTTTTTACGTTAATAGAACACACAATCCCTGTCAAATGGCCTTTATTAAATATCAGAACGGAATCCTGTAAAAACAAGAACAAACAGATGATTGCCGCACTGGGCAAGCGTGTTAGCAATCGCAATGCGCAGTTCTCGCGACGGGGATGCTGCTGTCCATCCCCGTCCTAAGCATTTGAGCTACACTGTGTCAGATGGATATACCGCCATCTGTCAGTTCCGGTCATCAGTCGCCTCTTACGACACCTTGTAATGGGGGAGGTACTATTCTACTTTGCGCGTACCTAACGGCTAAAATCTGTTGCGAAGTTTTAAAGATCTAAGCATACATAGAGAGTGCTTTGGACTAATTTGGAGCATTATAATAACTTTGTAAGAGCGATGCACCTTCTGTATGAAGTTGTGTTATTTCTATCATCAGCTATTTGTTGCTCGAATGCTCTTATGTATGCCATTTGTCGCCACAGTCATCTTTGACGACCATCCGTGGGTTGAGATATGCGAGAGTCGCGTCGAATAACAAGTATTTTCAATTGTCCTCCGTCTCACTTGGCCGCTCGAAATGGAAACCGTCTACGTATTTCTCTAAAATGTATTGGAAACAATACAATACAGACCGTAAAGCTATACGGTTTATGGCAAAACGCGGTAATATCTTCATGAGATCGTAAACACTTGCAACGCGATATCTAAAGCTGCGTGGGCGCACGGGAATTTGACATTCTCTTACGCTTTAGAACACACCATATCTGACTTGTTGAATGAAAGCCAATGATTTCATGAACTTCACTTTCTATCGAATCCCTCAGGATCTTATTTCCGAAATAATAGTAATAACAATATTTTTTTTTTGTCTAAAAGGCAAAATATATAAGACAAAAACATTAATCCCCCAGTACAATGGGTGGCCTTATCGTAAATAGCGATTTCTTGCAAGCAACTTTTGGATAGTTAGAGGGAACCCTTACTAATATTATAAATGTGAAAGTAACTCTGTCTGTTACGCTTTCCCGCCTAAAACTCTCAACCGATTTTGATGAAATTTGGCACAGACAATCTTTAGACCCTGAGAAAGGACAAAGCCTATATTTTTATTCGAAATAAGGGTTGTAAGGGGTCGAAAAGGGGGATGAAAAGTTGTATGGAAGTATCGCTGTTTTTAGAGCTAGAAACTTAAAACTTATTTTTTAGGCCATTCATTCGATATAAATAAACATGAAATTAAAAGTTTATATAAGTTAAACAAACAAAAAACTATTCCATGCGGACGAAGTCACGGGCACAGCTAGTAAAAAAAAATAATAAGAGGTATAGAATAATAAAAAAAATATAAAAAAGATAGATAGGAAAAAAAGATAACAACGAACCGGATATTTACTACCTCAGTAAGTTAATAGAAACTTTAGGTATATCAATGTTTATTGGGTGCGTTTTAGTTGTAATTGAAGGATGCAACCATCCATGGCGACAGCCACATTTTACTATCGGAGAGGCCATTGCGGTTTTTAGATTAACCGCAGGCATGACTACAATTTAATGAGAGATTTTATGTATACAGAGTTCATTATTTATTATAATCATAAGAGACAATTAAAAGCAATATACTACACAAAACTTATTTTCATTTATATAAGATGTTTACTGGCCGTGAGATACTGGCAGAGTAGAATAGTACCTCCCCCTGTACCAGGTGTCGTAAGACGCGACTAAAGTACCAGAACCGAAATGGCTGTATATCCATTCAGAACAGGGCAGCTCAAATGCTTAGGGCGGCAATTATGGGTAAAATTACCCCTTTCTTGGGGAGGCCTGTGTCGAACAGTGGAATTCCAATGGCTGGCATGATGATGATGATAAAGATATTTACATAGTATATAATAAAGCCGCTTCCGCTGTCTACGCTTAGATCTTTGAAAACTACATAATTGATTTTTATGCAATTTTCAGCGATACAAATATAAAAGTGTTGTAATAATCAATTTTCAGTTTGTTAAAACTTCAAACAAGGTGCCGTGCGTAAATCACTTGTTGTAAGAGGCGACTGAGGTACTAGATCCGACAAATGCAAACCTACTCTATCTAACGCCAAAAAGCAGTGTTTGATTGTTGTTTTCCAATTTGAGGATGAAAGATGCAGTGAAATTACTGGGTAATGTGATATAATATCTGCAAGTCACGCGCTGGTGATATCCTAATATACGAGCGTCTATAAGCTACATGAAAAATACGGACGACGTTGCGGGCATTTGATGGTGATCGACTGGAAGCAATCCGTCTGCGCTGCATGTTAGAAAAAAATAGAACTAGCGCATTACAAACCTTTTAAACATTATTACAGTGCGAAATAAAAGTAAACAATAACTGAAACAATAAAGTGACCCAAATAAATACGGATATTGCGACGCATTCATTGTGCCATCGACAATGTATGTCTAAACAATTCGTTAATAAAATTTATGAAGTGACGAAAACAAAATGGCGGAAAATGCGGAAGTCGCTGTCAATATATGCAAACGTTTCATAAATAAAAGGGCCGTGTGGTACCGGTAGAGTAGAATACCTCCCCCTATACCAGGTGTCGTAAGAGACGGCTGAGGTACCGGAATCGACTGATGGCAGTAGGTATATCCAACCGAAATAGTGTACCTCTGATTCAATAGGACGGGAATGGGCTGCAGCATTCCCGTCAAAGTTATGGACTGCGAATGCCATCATGCTTGCCTAGAGCACATAGGTATTCCCCCAGGAGGCCTTTACGGATGCTATATCATAGCATCCTCTCTGAAAATCTGATATTTTGGAATTACGACAGAAATTTCTATTATATTAATCCTAATCATGATTGAAATGTCTGTTGAAGTTCCAAATTATCAGTTTTTTTTAAGTCCATCATTAAAATCACGCGAATAGAAAAAATGTTGTTGAATTGACAGAACTTCGAAGTAAGTATGGTGCGAGTTTGAGAGATATATTAAAAAGTAGTGTGATAAGAGATCGATGCGGTGTGAAGATGCTGTTGTGATAACAATAGAGAAAGAATATTAAGATCGTTTGGACATGTAGAAAGGATGGCAGAAAGAATTATTGCACAAATATGTAGAGCGGAAGTGAATGGAGCAGTGAGAATAGGACGACCGAGGCGAACATATCTTAACCAGGTAGTAAAGGTATAAAAGAAGGGCCAGGTCAGAAGTACCAAGATTAAACGAGCGTGTATGACCGGACTAATGCGAGTGAAGGAAGCACGAGAGGAATGCAAAGATCGTAACAAGTGGAGACCCATGGTCTCTACCAACCCCGATGGAACACAGGCGTGATGTATGTATGTGACAAATACAAATATCATTATATTAATATTTGCTCTGGGTGGAAATCAAACCCACTATCCTTGGCGCACTAGATGGTATCACCACTGGACTTTAAACCGACAGATGTTGTCTTGTCTTAAATTGAAATATAAAAACGTGTATAGTATCTTTCCAGTACGATCAAATAATAAACTAACTATAATATTCATAATACTAATTATAATTTAATAATAATAATAAATTCCCACAACATCTCATACATTGACCTGACTCCGTGGTAAGTCGCTTAAAGCACTTGTGTTACGAATGACCAGACAACAGAGGAATCACAAATATACTACTTAAATACATATATTTTACACCCATACACAGAGCAAACACAAATATCATCATATAAATATTTGCTCTGGGTGGGAATCGAACCCACGACCCCTGGTGCACAAGACAGGATCACTACCATCTGCGCCATCGGGCCCGTCAATTTATATTAATTTATATTAATAGTATCGAAAAGTTTGAATCGCATTAGGATGAGTTCCGATTAGATTAGCTTTAACTGCGTAACGTGGTTTACTGTGGCTCAGCGCCATCTATTGATTTTTTGTAGTACTAAAGTTGAGAAGAAGACGTTTATCATAAATTCGAATATTATTTTGGGATGCCAGACTACCTCTATGACCTTTTCCGTACACTCAACTATGTAAATGCAAATTTCATGTAGATTGATGGAGTAGATAAAGTGTAAAAAGCTAACAAACAAACAAACTTACCTTCGGATATTGAATATTAGTAGAGATTGGTACTACAAATAAATAGGTAGTTGTTAGGTGAACATGAGTGACTTACCTAGCAGCAGTATTGGCAGGTCAATGAGCAGGTGCCACCAGAAGCTGTACCGCGCTTGCATCTCAGTCGGCTGCGGCGTGCGCTGCTCCGGTCCACTCTGCCAATTAAATATATAAATATTAATCATTATCATCAATGCAACTATGGACAGTCTTCCCCAAAAAGGGAGTCCTGCCTATAATTGCTGTAATAGGCAGGAGCGTAGCTTCGCGGGAACTCTACTGTCCACCCCCGGCTTATTATATACATGCTATTGCCAGACAGATTCACCCAAAAGGATGTATCTTTTCATACGACACCTGGTACAGGGGGAGGTACTATTCTATTCTCCCGGTACCTACGGCTCATAGCCTTATAACGACATACAAGAAATAAACTTGTAACTATTATTTATATATATAAATGGTAGCTTATCTATTAGTTACGTTTCAGATACCGTCAAAGGGTAAACTTAAACTTGGCAATACCTAGATCGTTATATTCAAAATCGTTATATTTATATTCAAATTTTATATTACAACTGTAGGATGAACAACTGTAGGATGTCCACTGCTGGTCCATCGTAGTCCCAAAGAGATCATGAGTGATTTATTTACTCAGGAGGATTGCTGCGTTATGTAGAGGAGGGGGGGGGGGGGAGCAAAAACCAAACACTCATGATCATCATCGTCATACCAGCTATAGGAAGTCCAATGCTGGACATAAAATAAAGGAGGAATTTCGCCCATAATTGACGCACTGGGCATGCGTGTTAGCAATCACAGAGCACAGCTTTTGCGACGAAAGATGGGCAGCAATCCCAGCCCTTTGTATTTTTGCTGCAATGTCTCGAATGGATATATTGCCATCTGTTGGTTCTAGTACCTTAATCGCCTCTGCTATTCCACACTACCGATACCTCGCGGCTGTTGCCAAAGCCTACACTAGACTATTCTTTTTCACATGGATATTCCGTCATCATTTATATAACATTTTCTAAATTGGTGTGTACTTCTATGTCTAGTGACAACACAAGTAAAAATTAACTGCTTCACAACTTAGACTGCGTGCTAGTAAGCGTCACTGCAGCCTACAGATGCGTTGCCAACCTAGTCACTTGAGGATGTCATGTCACATTACACAGTCATTTCCCTGTCTCTTTCACACTTTAAACAAACACAGCAATGCGAACACTGATATTTGGTAGCAGAAATACTTCTGTTATTTTTTCTTGATTTATAAATATATTGTTTTTGACAGCCCTATCGTAATAGTAGGTTATTGGCCATTTAATATGGCGCTCCGTCGTGGCGAGTGAAACCTTGGGTCAAAAGTTTATAATATTAATAAGATTTTAAATTAAATTTTCTCTAAGAGCGATCACGTCATCTCAAATATTATTTGTTGTTGTTGTACTCACAAGTTCCTACAATAATTCAATGTAACATTAAACACGTCCAATGATATATCTTCACTACATAGTATATGTGCCGTGAGGTACCGCCAAAGTAGAATAGTACCTCCCTCTGTACCAGGTGTCGTACGAGTCGACTAAGGCATCAGGACCGACAGATACTAGACACAACTGAACATACGCCTCCCCAAGAAAGGGGGAATTTTGCTTACAATTGCCGCGTTGGGCAAGCGAGTTGGCAATCTCAAAGCGCAGCTTTCGCGACGGGGATGCTGCTGCCCATCCTCGGCCTGTGCAATTGCGCTACAAAATTGCAGATGGATATATCACCATCCGTCGGTTATGTACCTTAGGCGCCTCTTTTTCTGCCGGTAGATCACGGCAAAGTTAATTAGTACAGTAATACTACTTTGGTTTTTAGAATTGTTTTATGTATACTATTTTGAGTAGACGCGGTCTTTAAAGCATTGTGATATTTCAAGATGTATAAACAGACACGCATGCGCTACAAGTCAATACATAAATAATGCAAGAGAATATACGATTTTGACATACTTATTGGTGTCTATTATATAATAATGTCACGACACCATCTTTAAATATTGAAACACGATGATTAACTCGATTCAGTATCTATACAAAGTTTATGAATGCATAATTTAATATTATGCAGATACTAAATATCAACGATTTTGTAATTTGCTTGTTGGGAGGCTGTAATGGTTATTTTACTAATTGAATAATAAGTAAAATATCTGTTGGCATTACGATACAGTCTTATCCTAGTGTGGCAACTATTGATAATTGTATTTATGTATTTTTTTTAATAAAGTTTCAAACATAATATCTGTTAAATGAGTGCCATACGTGAAATGATAAATAATATAAAAATATTTAATTTAATAATTTCCTCATATTTGAGCATTTTGTAATGTTCCTATCTAGTGCGCCTAAGGTTGTGGGTTTGATCTTTACCCAGGACAAATATTTATATAATGAATTCTTAAGATTGCTCTATTTTCTGACGTCCGTAACACAAGTGCTAAACTCGACTCGACTTACCAAGGAGTCAGGTCAATGTATGAGAAGTTGTGGGAATTTATTTAAAAAAAAACATAAAGCAGTATTTTATACTTCTTCTTTTTATAAATAAATTGAATACTTATGTATTCAGGTCAGATCAAGATATCCAAGCACTGGGACAGTTAGTTTCGCCTAGACATTAACATAGGCATGCTGCTTAGTTCTAGACGTTAGACTGTTGTCATGTTGTCTTGATAATTTACGATTAATGATTTATGATAAGAGTCAAATGCTAATTATAAACGATAATTCCGAGAACATGCTGGCGCCATTGACGGAAACTGTACAATTAATTATTTGGTGGTGTTAAAAATAAATTTATTTGCAATTATATTAAAACATATTAGTTAAGCACATTGGCCGTGTGATATCGTTTGAGTAGAATAGTAGCTCCCCCTGTACCAAGTATCGCAAGCGACTTAGATACCAGAACTGAAGATGGTAGTATCCGTGTATCTATCCGTAACAATGCTCAAATGCACAGTGTGGGGTTGGGTAGGCACTCTGCGATTACTAACACGTTTGCACAGCGCGGCAATTATGGACAAAATTCCCCTTTTTTTGGGGAGGCCTAAGAGGACATAGGCCTCCCCAGTGGACTTCAATAGTGGGCTGATACGATATATTAAAACATGATTAAAATCGACGAAGTTAGTATATAGTACATAATTACTCTAGAGATTTTTTTTTAACTTTCACATTTACTGCTCATAATATAACTAATTTCAAAAACGACATGACTACCGTGTAACATGAGGTAGACCTCATACAAAGGTCGTCATTGGTACCTCACTATCACCTGTTTCTACCGCCAAATAGCAGCGTTGGCTGTATTCCGGTTTGAAGGGTGAGAGTGGCATTGAAACGGCTGGGTAATGTGACATAAAATCTTCTAAGTTAAAAGGTTGGCAACTCGCTGATGATATCCTTGATTACGAGCGTTTATAAGCTATGGCAACGCTTATTCGGGCTGTATAGTTATTTGTCAACCTAGTCTTATAAAAAAAAACACGATGTAACCGATACGTCGCAATAAATTATAAGTTAAACAGACCGCGTTTTGTCAACAACATTTTGCAAATACCTGCAAACGTTGCAACAGACAGATCAATAGATCAACCTACGTCTTTATTATTATGCACACGAAATCCGCCTTGGCAACACTCAAGGAATCTTGGCTGCATTCCATGGTACGTGGTAGTACCGGGCGCTGCTGCGTGGACGCGAAAATGGAGGCGGAAGGTTGGGACGTGAACGATATGCCAGATATAAGGTCTAGGCAAAAGATCGATTTGTTCAAAGAACTAGTAAACTAGAAGAAGTCTATTAATCGTGAATGGATTTTCAGTGGTTGGTCAAAAAGTGCTTTTTACCACTTTTTTCAGAACCTCTTTTCCGAAATGTGGTTCCGGATGTGCAATGGCTTTCCTTGGCTTTCCTTTCAATGGCTGATATGGTGATGCTAATGATGATAATGATTGGCAGTTATGGGTAAAAACGCATAATGATTATAATTAGTATAGCCTTAGGTCTAGGCAATCCACTGTCGCACTTCGGGATACTACGTGCTAAGCACAAAAGTACTTTAGTAGTGACAGGAAATATAAAACGTTCGAAGGCATGTGTAAAGATTCACAAATCGTTATTAAAATCCGTACTAATATTATGAAAGCTGTCTGTTTGTAACACTTTCACGGATTAGCCGGTGACTTCATGTGGTTAGGTGGAGAGAAGATCTATTTTTCATAACAAGTGGTCAATTTGTAAGTAACTCATTCATCATTTGCTTGATGATAAATATTTACATCATTGAAATATGTGTCAATTAAGCAGTGTGTAATTTTATTGATCATCATTTTGTACAGCCAATGGAAATCCACTGCTAGACATAGGCATCCCCAAGAATTATGCCCATAGTTGCAACGCAGGGTAAGCGTGTTGGCAAACGCAGAGCACAGCTTTCACAACGAGGATGCAACAGACCATCCCTACCATTTGAGCTTCAATGTCTCGGATGAATATACCGCCATCTGTCGGTTCTAGTACCTTAGCTCATCTCATGACACCTGGAATAGAGGTACTATTCTACTCTGCCGGTACATCATGGCAAATTTATTAGTTTAATGGTAATTATATAAAGCTTTCTCTACAGTAACTTCAATTATGTCAAATTGCATGTCTGTTTGCGCAATTTATGTGACATAATAGGTGTATGTGCAAGTGTTTATTTCGTGGGAAACGACGTATATATATTTTGATAATACTGAGAGCAAGAGCTGGCGTCTTTCCATATTCTTAAAATGAAATCTGCATCAGAAAGTAGGTAAAGATCTTTAATTAACTGTTTATGGTAGTTATTTATTATTATATATATTTGTTTGTGTTTGATCTTAAATTTGTCTGACTATCTTCTCAGTTTATAATGTTTATTAATAATATTCATTGAGAGTTATGCCCTATAATTGCCACGATGGGCAGGCGTGATGGCAATCGCAGGACGAGACTTTGCGACGAGGATGCTGACCATCGTCACCCTTTGCATTTGAGTCATGCTTGTAGGATGGGTATAGTCGGTTCCGGTACCTTAATCGCCTAATACGACACTTGGCATGTAGGGAGATACTATTTTATTCTGCCAGTTACCTCACGGAAACAACATTTTATAAAGAGGTAGGTCGCTTAAAGCTTGTATGGGCATCAGATAACAGAGGAATTTAATGACAAAAGAGAATCTGACTGACATATCAACGCTTGACCTTAACTATATGCCTTAGAAACTTAATATTTTGCGCAGAGGTTCCTTTTATAAAGCAGGTAAGCAATAAGAAAGAATTTTTAAAAATTCACCCTTTGAGTGAGTAGATCCAAGGTGTAGTTTTTGAAGTAATTCGAATAAAATTCAGCATGAAGGTTATTCACCTCATAGGGAATAAAACCAGATGCAGCCCCCGGTGCAGGTAGTATTAAAGATCTACAACTTAACACGGGTGAATACATGCTTGTTAAAAAATAATACTTAAATAAATATATCCAACACTTACAAATACAAATATACAAATACTTGTCCTGGGCGGGGATCGAACTTATGACATTTGGCGCACAAGATAGGATCACAACCATCGGCGCCATTAGGGCCGTCGAGAAAGCAGCCCAGCATTGGGTTCATCTAAAAAAACAGGTTTAAAGCAAGCGTTCTCATGTCCTCAATATTCAATCAATGGGTTCTAACAAACATAGCAAAACATCTCCCACGCATTCCTTGATCATGTATAACACGTGGTTGCCACAAAAACATACCGATGCCACAATAACGGTAAATAACTATAACCGTTATTTAACGGTCGGGTTAATCGGAAAATCACTTCACAGCTACAGCTGCGAAACGCTTTTCGCATTTTATTCTGTGGCCATTTTCGCAATACCTTCATAGAATTTAAAAATGGCATTCCTACAATATGGCCATGTTGATTGTTGGACGAGTTGTAATTTGGACCATGACTGGACACAGGAAATTGGTATCCATTTGCACTACGTGATGTGGAAATGCCGCATTATTAAATATTTTATCCTATCCTAGTTCCAGAAAATTCGACGCCACGCAGAGGCAAGCGCAGCGAAGTTAGTTTCAAGATGGAGAGATGATCTGACTAAATCTGCAGGATCACGCTAGATACAGTGCGGCCTGTATCTAGCGTGATCCTGCAGATTTATTTAGTCATGGTACAACCAGTTTTAAAACATCTGATAAGAAAGACTATGTCCAGCAGTGGGCGTTCTAAGGTAGATAATGATGATAATGATCTAATTCACGTTAATTCATCGTAGCAGCCGTAAAACGTCCACTGCTGGACACAGGCCTATCCAAGAAAGAGTAAACTTGCCCATAATTTCCGCGCTGGGCAAGATGGTCGCAATCGCAAAGCGTAGTCGCGACGGGAATGCTGTCGCCCATACGTTTCCAATTGAGCTATATAGCTTCGGATGTATATACCGATATCTGTCGGTTCCGGTACCACGATTGCCGCTTACAACACCTGGTACTATTCTGCTCTACCGGTATCACACGTCAATTAATCATCATCATCATCATACCAGCCATTTAAAGTCCACTGCAGGAGGTTTCTCCAAGTAAGGAGGTTTTTTGTTTATAATTGCCGCGCTGGGCAGCGTGTTGGCTTCCGCTGAGCGTAGCTTTCGCGACGAGGATGCTGCTGCCTTTCCCCGCTATGTTCATTTGAGCTGCACTATTTCGGATGGATACACTGTCGATTCTGGTACCTTAGTCGCCTCTTATGACACATGGTGCTGTGGGAGGTACTATTCTACTCTGCCGGTACTTCACGTCACTTAATAGACAAAAAAATATTCCCAATTTCCTTTGTGCCAGGTGTTATAACACGCGGCTGAGTCACCAGAACGAACAGATGCTGGTATGGTTAATCCATAAATTAAATTGTTTAAGTCAAATTATGGACAAAATCCCTTTCTCTTGCAGAAACCAACGACAAGTTATGGATATCGTAAATTGCTACAGAATTAAAATAGACAAGTATGAACACAAATTGCTTATTATTATTAAAAGGTCACAGGAGTTTTTATGTATAGAAAATACTGAATTAGATTTAAGGTAATATTTAAATAAGAACACTGGGAAAAGATATTTAAAAGCGCATCGGTAGTGCAGCCCCTCGATATAGGAATGATTCAGATTCGAGTTCCGCCTGACACATGTGACTAGTTTGTGATGATGTTTTTCAAGTAAATATAATTTTAATTTTGTTTCATATAAATGATATAACACAATTAGCTTCAATTAGAATCGCTAATAAATTTATTTAAATAAAACGATCACCTTTCACCAGTCAATATTCATTTTTTTTACTACAAATGTAGATGCTAGATGTATCATGACTGAAATTACCTACAAGCATGAATCTGATTACTCTATGAAATCATTAGAGTCATTTTAACAAATTATCGATAATTCCTTAAATAAAATTAAATAATATATTTTTTGTAATTTTCATTATGTAATATTATTTTTCAGTTACGATAACATCTATTTAAATCAATACATAACTTCACTGTCGAACAGTAAACAATTGTACAAAAGAATATGTCACTATCATTAGATAATCCCATTGTTTAATATTAAATGCGTCGATTAGAAAAATATTTATTTCCAGCCACGTACAATGGAGTCATCAGTATGGCGGCCGGCCCGTGGCGCGCTTATACGGCCACTGACAGCTGTCAAACCTTATATATACGTCAACTGTCAAACTGTCATTGACCGGCGCGCCTGATTTGCGCGGCGCAATTTATACTGTACGGGATCTTAGGTTTAGATGAGCCCTTTCATTCACTATTAGGATAACAAATTTGTAATATAAACATAACATAAACTCGATAGCGCATTGGGCTACTTTGTAACCAGACGACATAGAATCTCTTTACACAGTTACACAGTAATTTTACTGCCTGCTTTTTTTGGCAGGTAAACCTTCAGTGACTGCCATTTGGAAGATGTCTTCAAATATGACTACTACGATAGAAGTAGCGGAAGGTTAGAAGGTTCATGGATCAATTTTCGATTAGAAAATATTTTGTTTTTGTTTCTAAAGCACTTTTAGACTGTCACAACTTTTTCGAAACAGTTTATAATTTTCTAAGCTTTTATTCTATTGATATTTAGTAGATACATATAAAAGATATATAATTTACCACAAAGCAAATATTGTGATTTCATAACCGACTTCAAAAAAGCGAGTAGGTTCTCAATTCAACAGATATTTTTGTATCTATGTTATCAATTCAACTATTTAGGGCAGTTTACTGTCAGTGGTCCAGCTCACGTAAAAAAATCGTGTGAAAAAACTACCGTTCCAAACAATCGGTGGTCAGAGGAGAAAGTTTCACAAGATTACCTCCACACAATATAAGATGACCAGAAAGTAGAAAATTAAAAGTTGAACAACTACTATGGATTGACAGATGTCAACGTAGAAGCGTCATTTGAAATATTTATGTCGACATTATGGAATTTGGCATTATGATTTGCTATTAATATTATTTTCATTACAAAGGTTTCGCATATAATGCGATATATAATACATATAAAATCAAGACATAAAATCCATTGAAATAATTATAAGCCCATCAGTTTGACATATATTTGAAAGACGTTTATAGAAAACACTACATGACAAGGTTTCATTAAACTAACAAATTAAAAGACTATTTTTCTAAAATCTTTCATACATACATAAATTCTGGCTTTTCCTAAAAGGGCTTTACTTGATTTCCATTTGCTTAGATCCTGTTATATTTTCTTTCTTTCCTCCATATTTATTCATCTCTAGCGACTTTGAACGTAGATCTCGCTAGGCTTATTCAATGGCGTATACGTCTCTTGCACAAGGTAGACCACCTGTCCAGACCGGTAGGATAAGCGGGTCATTTACGAATTCTTGTGAATGTAATACAATATTTCTCTATCATCATCATCATTTTATAAGCCGCTGGATGTCCACTGCTGGACAAAGGCCTCCCTAGTGATCTTCAATAGGACCGGTTGTATGCGTTTTAGTCAGATCGTCTTTCCACCTTGTGGTTGAAAGGCCTTAACGCTACGCTTGCCGGTACGTGGTCTCAATTCTAGGACTTTACGACTTTATCGTCCATCGGCTCTGCATTCTAAGTATTCTGACCACTGCTTCTTCAACTTGCTGATCTGCCGATCTATATCGAATACTGGTTCAATTACGGATCTCCTCATTCCTCATTTGCATTCGCGCAAAGAGACTCCAAGCATTGCCCTCTTCATAGCGCATGTTTTACTCCATAGGAGTTGGCCCATAAAGTAAATGGCAAGATAATTCTCTATATAAATAAATAATTTCACAACTGAAATAACTAATGACATTTATGACGATTCGTGTCTAACTTGGCTTACAGAAACGGAATCCATAAAGGGATCCGCGGGTATAACAAGAGACTTAAATATTTTAATATAATTATGATTGTTAGAATTGTTAGTCCTGTTTAAGACATTCCGCCTTCATATTGATTGCCTCCTCTTACTTCAAAAATTCAGGCTACGAGTTCCAGTAACAATTCCTCGCTCTCCTATCACTCCTCTTTGCCCTCCCTTTCGTAGATCTGCTATAGGTTCTAACTCTCCTATTGCAAGGTTAAGTAAGTTGCTTAACGAGTTTAGTGATTTGGTCGACGTTCATGCGGATTCGTTTGCCAGGTCCAAATTGAACTAGACTCAAAGTTGGCTCAGGTAAATGAATTTTACTCTTCTATATTATGTATTCTTGATTTTGTATCAGGATGTTTTTTTAGTAGTTTAGTTGAGTTTTAAGTAATAGTTTATATCTTTTATTTTTTTTATTTTTTCATGCTGTGTTTGTTCGTTTGCATATTTAGTTCTAAGATATAGTGTTATAAAGTGTACTACCGCATCATTGTTATGAAACGCCTGGAGTACTTAAATAAATAAATGACGCATTAGGACATAATATTCATTTAAATAAATAGATTATTGAGTATCCTTCTTCAAACTAAAAACTTAAAACTACGAGTAAATTTTCTGAAGGTTCATCACGCGAGTATTTAGGAACGCATATGTCCAGCAGTGGACGACCTACAGCTAATTAAAGGTGAGATGTTCATCTACCAACCGCTTAATTTCCTTTGGCCTTCTAAAATCACTTTCCATCACATAAAGTGTGTTCGCTTTATGCAGTTTAAGGCTTTTTATATATATATATATATATATACTTACGATATCGCATAAAGTATTCGCAGTGAATACTACATCCTAAGTTATTGTCAATCGAAAATGGTCTATTTCCCTACTAAGAAATTCCGCTTCGTGGCGGAGCTATCCCGTGAAAACGACAATGTGAAATCACCTTCGTATTGCCGCGCAGTTTTGCGTTACGGACTCTGAAAGTCATAAGCAGATAGTCCATTGACTAAGGAAGAAAGTTAAATATTGCATTGTCACCCATCTCATACCAACCGTTGAGAAAGATCCTTAACCTAAATGATCGCGCGGCGAGTGCATCAACCGCACCGCTACGAGCTCCAATCGCTAAGCATATACAAAATATGATATATAATATATATGATATATAAACAAGATCTATCCATAATCCATCAAAGAAAAAATGTAAGTGGTCAGATCAACGCCGCTCACCCCTCGACCCGCAGATATTTACGCGCGCGAACCGGGCGAAACGATAACAAGCTTTGAAATCGTCCGGTTGTACTAATGATAGCTATTAGACTATGTTATATAATATATTACATAATAAACAAGTACCGTTGTAGGGCTGGACAATGCGGACATTTTTTATTTTTATTTATTTATATAATTTTATTGCACAAAATGTTACAACATGTACAAATAACGGACTTTGCCAGATGGCATTACCTCCCAGTCAATTATTACACGAAACAAAAAAAAAAGTATATATGTAGTGGTGCAGACGATATATATACAAAATAGATAAACGTGACATACATATCGTGACATCTTGTTCTATGTATATTTTTACATAACTAAGCCAACAAACAAGCATGCGGTCCGCGTTATGGTAAGCGTCCCCGCAATCTATACACGCTCGTGTCATCACAAATGCATCGCCAACCTTGTGACCTCAAAATATTACGGCGCTCTAACCCAGTATTTAGCCGTGAGGTACCAGCAAAATAGAATAGTACTTCCCCTTGAACCATGTGTCATAAGAGGCGACTAAGGTACCAGAACTGACGGATGGCGGTATATCCATACAAAAGAGTCAGCTCAAATGCACAGGGCGGGATGAGCAGCAGATTCCTCGTCACGAAAGCTGCGCTCTGCGATTGCCAACACGCTTGCCCAGCGGCAGGCAGCAGGCAATTTTGAGCAACATACCCCCTTTCTAGGGGAGACCTATGTCCAACAGTAGACTTTTAATGGCTGGTATGATGATTATGATGTACGAACCCAATACTGCCACTTTCACTCTTCAAACTGAAACAGCGATAAGAAACTCTGGCTTTACTGATTTCTGTACTTGTATGTTTGATCCTGGATATGAACGGTCGGCATCAAAGGAAGGTGAAAGCTTTCGAACCTTATAGTAGTAAAATTACTCGTCATTAAATACTATGATTAATACTAAACATTACTATAACTAAGTACTAAAGTATATCTACTAGTGACAGCAAAAAGCCGAACAGTGTCAACTTATAGAATAAGACGTTTACCTGCTTCAAACCTCCATACATATAACAATAACACATTTTGTTTTATAAATTTAATTAATGTTAAATAACAAATTACACTATTACGATGAACTAACGAACAGAACCAACATGTCTGAAATGTGTCAAACGACTAAATATCATTGGTCATTCTATTGTTTTGTTGTTGACGCATCTCGTTGAGTGTGTTTAGTTTGACGTATCGGAAAACCTGCGTCTTTCCCCTTGTTCCCAATGTCTACGTTTTTTCCCTCAGGAAAAACAGTCGTCGACTTGAAAGTGCGTTTATGTCAGAGCACCTAAACGCTACATAGTACAGAACGGAGTCGCTTTCCGCTGTCTGTGTCTATTTATGCTTCGGTCTTTAAAACTACACCACGAATTTTGATGCAGTATTTTTTAATAGATAGAGTGATTCAGGAGGATGGTTTATATAGAATATAAGGAGATACTGCTAACTTTAGAAGGTTCTAATGGGATGTTGTAAATAAACGTAATTTATTTTCGATTATACTGCAAACGCTGGCTAAATAAATGGTCAAAAATAAAAGTCAAAATAAACATTTTGTATCCTCACAGCATTCACACGGATGTACGAAGCCGGGGCGGATCGCTAGTCTATACTTGACTCTGAGATAAGTCGCTTAAATCACATATGTTACGGATATCAGACAACAGAGGAATCATAAATAGACTAGTTACACATCGTCGCATAAGTTCTAACACCGCGTATGGCAAAGTTGGCAACTTTATAGTTAAGCCCAATGATAACACGATATTACATTTCTAACGCTGCAGTAAACGTTTTATACCGTGTTTTGTTTAAACGAAATTTATTTTGCACCAACTAAATGCACAAGCAATTAGTTTTAAAATGATTTTATGAAACGTGAGCAATGTATTCCTAATTGTTACAAAGTGTCAACATTTTGACTTACGCGGTGTTAGAACTTAAACGACGATATTTAACACACAACGAATACTATGGAATACTTCAGGAAATACCAATTTAGATGTAAGAACTATTTAAAGACGTCAACACGAATCAATATGAGGAGGCGCCACGCAATTATAATTACTGAACAAACCGCTCACACACCGACAAGCAGACAGCTGACAGACTCAAGGCCAGTCAATTAGGCAGCTGCTTTTGTTGGGAGTTAATTGAAGTTACAAAATGCGGGTGATTACAGCTAAAAATTTAACACTATTTTTGATATCTATCGTATGCTATTTTGACGGGTCCAATGGTGCAGATGGATCCTATATTATGCGTTCGATTCTAAACCAGTACAAATATTTACATATTTTTTTTTTATTTACCAGTACAAATATAATATATATATATATATATTTGTGTTTGTCCTGTGTCTGTGTGCTCAAAATATATATTTAAGTAGTACTTAAATATATATATTTTGTGCCCGCGACTTCGTCCGCGTGAAATGGTTTTTTTTGGGTACCATAGCTCTTCACCTTAACTTTTATAAACTTTGAATTTCATGTTTTTTTATATCGAATCAATGACTTGAAAAATAAGTTTCAAGTTTCTAGCTCCAACAATAGCGATAATTCCGTACAACTTTTCATCCCCCCTTTCGACCCCTCACAACCCTTTTTTCGAATTAAAAAATAGCCTATGTTCTTTCTCAGGCTCTAAAGACTGTGCCAAATTTCATCAAAATCGGTTCAGAGGTTTAAGCGGGAAAGCGTAACAGACAGACAGACTGACAGAGTTACTTTCGCATTTATAATATTAGCAGGGATTATATTTGTCAGTCCTCTGTTGTTTGATGTCTGTAACACAGGTGCTTTAAGCGACTTACCACAAAGTTAGTTCAATCAATGTATGAGATGTTGTGGGAATATTATATTGCAAACACTGCTGTTTGATGGTACAAATTTGGAAGAGATACCAATGCAGACGACCTTTTTGTGATACTAGATAAACTACTTACTAAGAAAGTTCTAAACTATATTTTTATATGTTATTTTTGTAGTGTGTCTATAATGGCGAAGTCATATATTATGTATCCCATAATGCATGTGCTCTATTTATAAGCTTGCTTAATAGTAGTAATTGTGGTCGAATTTCGACCACTCAACGACTACTAGTTATAATATATAACCAATCAGTCAATTATCCTTGAGAGTTAATTTTCGTTTTCACCTCATATAAATGCTGTTTTCATATAAACATACAAATTATAGTATTCTAACTTTATGTTCTAAACGCAGTTAGGATTCTCGCTCGATCACGAGCTACAATAAAGTGATCCTTAAAAACTCATTGAGATCATGAGATCCAATCTCATTTGGTAATTTCGGTTAAAACTAAGAACTAGTACCAGATGCTTACCTAAAAAATCTAAACGAAAGTGGGGATAAAATATTACCAAAGAAGATTTGAACAAATCTTTACCGTTTACAAAAAAACTTATAAAGAGTTTCTTTATAAGTTTTTCTTCTTTATTTCTTTATTTCATGATAAACACGTAAGTAATACTTAAGACAGGACAACATCTCTCGAGTTATCTAGTTTCCTTAACAAAAATTAACCATGAGCTATCTTTATTTTATAAAAAGAAGTCAGCGTTGATTTTTATTTGACTGCTGTGAATATACGAGCATCTGCCGATGGTTCCAATATTTAAATCGCCTCTTACAACACCTGATATACCTCCATCTGAGGTACTATTTTACTTTTCTGGTACCCCGAGGAAAGAATTCACATTTGTTCTTTTAATTTCTTAAGGTGTTTTAAATTTCACAACCTATAAATTTTACGTGTAATCAAACACACTTATACACTTAGAATTGGCTTGAATATAATATTCAAATATCACGAAAGAATGTGCAATACATTTACAAAAATAACAGCAATAAAAATAATTGTTAATGTTGTCCAAACATAAATAACATTTAGAAATATGTTGTACGCCAACAAACGCGCCAAGTTCCAAATAACATCGTGACTTTCCTACTGTGTAGTAATCAAATTAACTATTGGGATTTGTGTGAACAACTAATTCATAATGACGACTTGATTTTAATGTAGTCACAAATCAAAAGTGTCATTTTAACGCAACAACTAAAACGGGCGACTCCATAATAAATTTTCTTGTTTTTCCAAGTGAAATACTTGTACATTCATTTTGATTTAGTACACCAATAAATTCTCTGGAAGCAACGGCATGAAACACAGTAATTTATTTTATTAAAATTATTATAGTGCGATTGTAATTTTCATTTCAATAAAACTAAATCAATTTAATATAATACAAATACAGCAAATTGCAACGTGGAATTGTCAAGATCTGGAAACGAGACCACGTACAGCCTGACGTCCAAGGTGGGGACGATCAGGACAGAGTTGGCAGCAGGCCATATCCAACCGGTTCTATTAGAAATCAATAGGGGCAGAATATGCCGTGAAGTACCGGCAGAGTAGGATTATACCTCTCTCTTTACCAGTTGTTGTAAAAGGCGACTAAGATACTAGAACCGACAGATGGCGGTATACCCGTTCGAAGCAGTGCAGCTCAAATGCACAATGGGCGGGCATTCCCGTTGCGAAAGCTACGATCTGCGATTTCCATTACGCTTGACTAGTCCGACAATTATAGCAGAGGACTGCTAATGGCTGGTATGATGATGTCCAGCAGTGAAAGTCATTCAGACGATTATGATGACATCTTTTCGACGAACCGTAATGTGAAATGACTCGGATTCCTTTAAAATATATACTATATATAAAAAAACTGAAAAAATACGCGAGTGCTGATGGCCACTACGCTGATGTGCCACCAGTATACTGCTACGATCATCATCATATCAGCCATTGGACGACTGCCGGACATAGAGCTCCCCGAATCATTGACTTTGGTGGATTCTCTAATAATTATCCTGCTACGTATGAGACGCTCTTAACTCATTTGCTCCTTGCAATGCCTGATAAAAAAGGTGTTCTTTGTTGGCATTCTAATGCTAAGTCTTAAAGTCTTTCTAACCTGTAGTTTCTTGTGTTAGTCAATTAATTTAGCACTATGCATTGCTTTTTTTATCAGAATTAAGTGTGAAACCACTTAATATATTGCCTAATACCGAGAGCAATGGCTGCCATTTCACGACTCCGTTACGACTGTAAAAAACTGACAACTATATTGCGTATTACTTTGATATTGTTTACACCAACAACATAAGTGCTATTACGTTAAATCACTGTCTTTTTCATGTCACACAAGCATATGGTGGTACTGCAATGATATCACTAGCGTGTATTAACTGAGACTTCTTACCTGCAACTCCGCTACACTTCTCAACATTGAAGGGTTCGATCCCCACCCAGGACAAATATTTATATGATAATATTTGTATTCTGTGTCTGGGTGTTAAATATATGTATTTAGTAGTATATTTGTGATTCCTCTGTTATTTGATGTCCGTAACACAAATAATTTAAGCAATTTATAACGGAACCAGGTTAATGAGTTTTTGTAAGCATTTATTATTAATATTAATATTGGTAATTGAAGTTGGAATATGAACTTATTAACGCTTAAAAATTACCAATAACAGCACACAACTTGTAACCTGAGTATGGTATATCACATTACCCAGTAATTTCGTCTCATTATTTAAACTTGAATTTTTAAACAAATTTTATAAAATCTTCACGAGGATTAAAAGTAAAATCCTTGCGGTATGCGGTACTTAACAGGTGAAGATAGCCGTGGGAAGAAAAATAGTACCTTCTCTTGTTCCAGTTATAAGAAGCGATTTATGTCGGAATCGGCAGATGCCTGTACACACCGACCCGAACCAGTGTAACGCAAATGCAACAGCGATTAGATGGGCAGCAGAATTCCTGTCGCGACGCTTTTCTCTGCGATTGCCATCACGCCTGCCCAGCGCGGCAATTTTGCACAAATTTCCCCTTTTTTTGTGGAGTCCAGCAGTGGATGATGTTGATAAAAAAAAATTAAATATAATAATTATGATGATTTTATTGGAAAATTGGATTATAATTATTTCTTTGTTACCTTTTCACAATTTATTGGCTGAATCCTGACAAAAGATTAGCCGGTTAAGTAAATATTTTATGGTATATTATTATTGCTTTTAAATAACATAGCAAAAAAAGACATGTTAAAAATATATTATCTTTTATATATAAGTTCCCACAACAACCCACACATTGATCTGACTCCGTGGTAAGTCGCTTAAAGCACTTGTGTTACAGACATCAGAGAACAGAGGAATCACAAATATACCATTTAAATACATATATATAAATAAAACACAAGTATATGCATATAAATATTTGCCCAACGTGAGAATCAAACCCACGATCCTTCGTCCACAAGATAGGATCGCCAGAAAGCCATCGGGCCCGTCATTTTCGTCTGAAAAGCTAAACGCTCGGAGTATATATAACTCAAGTATTTTAACCGAGAGAAATCTGGCATTCCGGTACTGTTAAGTATTTAGATCTGCATTTCCCTGAAAGGTTTACGCGCATTGTGCTTGGGTCGCTAGATAAATATACAAACGCGCCGTAAATAACTTTCTTGTTATAGCCGGAGAGCGTCAACCTTTTCTACTTGTTAAATATTAAATTAACATGGCCCTTTCAAGTCTGTTTCGTTGTTACGCGTGATAATTTATTCTATTTTTATTATAATCAATACTGCCCGCTTGTAAGATCAATTTCACGGCTCGGGTGGTTCCGATGATTTTGTGTGACATTCGTAAGACGTATATCTCGTATTTTTATATAACGCTATACTATAACGCTGAAGAGTTATTTTGTTTGTTTGAACGCGCTAATCTCAGGAACCGCTGGTCCAATTTGAAAACCTTTTTCAGTGTTAAATAGTCCATTTTACGAGAAAGGCTTTTTGAAGGTGAAAACAACATACAACGTACATGCAAAACGGGCTTTTCCCAGTATCAAAATATTTTGAGTTATCGAAAGCACATTCTATTTAAAAAAAATAGCGATCGAAAATAAATAAATAATATATATACAGCTTCACGTTAATACGTTTTAATATTTATTTGTTATAAATTTCAGGAATAAAAAAAAGTTATTTAGAAAACTATTCTTAATTATGTTAAAACTGTTTTTAACAAATGTTATTGAAATTTAATCCTCTTTTAATTGAAACTATTTACAAAGGTCAAAAATAAATAATTACAAATCTTTGCCCATATATACGCCTTGCGCCAATTAAATTTCTGACCGTCGTTACATGCGGTGCGTAAGAAAATCTGTGTTCGAGCATATTAGTAAGTGACACAGCAACGTATAGATGCTCGTAATATTACTGTTACGTGAAGATAAGACACATTAGCCAGTAATTTCACTGCCTCTCTCACCCTGCAAACCGGAACACAGCAATGCGAACACTACTGTTGCGGGGTAGAAATAGGTGAACGAGATACCTATCCAGACGAATTATATATGAGATTTTATCGTGCCAAAAAGACGGACCGACATCGCAGATGTTAGTGATAGTGATGATTGATATTTAAAAAACATCTATGTTGACATCGATGTTAACATCGAACCAAAAGTAACGATGTACGATAAATATCGATTAAAACACATCGATGTGTGCAGTAACTAATAACACTGTCCATTATATTTACGAAACGTATTTAAAACTCTATTTAATTTGAGATTTTCAAAAAGAGGCACTCAGAACCAGTAGAACAAAACAATAGACATATTGTTTCTACACATTTGATAAATGACATTTTAACACTATAAAATTAAGGCATACTGTCACAACTATAAAAACATGGATCAAGGTCATCAAGGAATATTGCCCATACAGCCGGAGCAACTGATTTTTTTTCGAATGTTGATTAGTGTCATCTAGTCGCAAAAAGTTGAACTGGATATTTATCAGCTAATATACCTAATATAGCTAATATAGAATATACCTAATATACCTAATATAGAAGCTAGTACACCTAACGCACGTTAGACAGCGCCCAAAAGAAAGATTGTCGTTTTCACATTTTATTCATACAACATCGAAGTATCGATAATATCGAAGTCAAACAATCAATTCAAAAAATATTGATTTTTAAATACATATCGATATTTTCCAGTTAAATTAACCGATTTTTCTTAAACATCGATGAATATCGATCATCCTTAGTTAGTGAGTTATCTAACGCACCAAACAATTATATAACGAATAATCATATTTGTTAAGTATGTATTTGAGTCTAATATTTGTGACTCCTCTGTAGTCTAAAGCCCGTAACACAAGTGCTTTAGGCAACTTACATCGGAGTCAAGTCAATGTGTAACTTGTGAGATATCATATTAGGCCATAACGATGAAGACGAGCGAAGTATAAATAACATGCACTATACATTAGTGGATGTGTGGAACCGGCAGGGTAGTATATTATAGTAGTACCTCCACCTGTACCAAGTATCGCAAGAGGCGACTAAGGTACCAGAACCGACAAATGGCGGTATATTGTCGGGTTCGATGGCGCAGGTGACAGTGACAAATATTTATATGCTGATATTTATATGTTCTGTTTGGAAGTCAAATGTATTTAAGTAGTATATTTGTGATTCCTCTGTTCTCTGATGTCTGTAACACAAGTGCTTTAAGCGACTTACCACGGAGTCAGATTAATATGTGAGATGTTGTGGGAACTTATATATAAAAGATAATATATCTTTCACATGTCTTCTTTTGCTATGTTATTTAGTTAGTTAGTTGTGGGAATTTATTTATTTATTTATCAAGCTGTAACAGTGTAACTAATTCACAGGACGGAAATGGACAGAAGCATTTCCGTCGAGAAGCTGCGCTCTATGATTGCCAACACGCGTGCCCAGCGCGGCATTTATGGGCAAAATTGCCTTTTACTTGGAGAGGCCTACGTCCATCAGTGAATCCAATGGCTGGTTTGATGATTTATTTTTTATTTATTTAACTTTATTGCAGAAAATGTTACAAAATGTACAAATGGCGGACTTAATGCCAGATGGCATTATCTCCCAGTAAACCATTACACAAAACAGAAAATATTACATATATATATATATATATAGTGGTGCAGGCAATATATATACAAAATAGATAAACATGGCATACATATTTGTATAAATAAACGCAATAAATGCATATGATATAAATATATATATATATACAATAACGTACATCAGAAATAGGGTTATAAAGTTAGAGAAGCAGCATCAGTAAATAAAGTACGGAGACAGCGTTTCAGGATAAATTTGTTTGAGGATTGCTTAATATTCAACGGAAGCTCGTTCCAGAGTCGTATAGCTGATGATGATGTATTAGTGTATATAATCCGATTTCTAAGCATGTAAAGCAGTTAAATTAGTACCATCAATCGTCAAACTCAGGTTTTACTGCAATTAGTGTCTGTTATTATAGCCAAGTGCAGCCGAGAATGAGTGAGGTAACCAATTAGTCAGTTGTCCATTTGTGTTCCGCATATGTACAATTCTCCGGGCCGACTCTCGTTTGAGTTCCTTATTTTAATACTACCTAAAGTTAATCTAACTTGAGGTAGGATAATTTATATCTCAATTTATTGTCGCAATTTTTTTTTCTAATCATATAAGCCATTGGAAGTTCACAAGACATTAGCATTTGGAAAAGGGGAATTTTGCCCATAATTGCCGCGCTGGGCAAACGTGTTGGCAATGGTTGAGTAAGTTTTTCAACGAGGATGCTGCTGCCCATCGCCGCCCTGTATATTTGAGCTGCACTGTTTCGAATGGATATACCGCCATCTGTCGGTTCTGGTACCTTAGTCACCTCTTACACCCGGTACAGGGGAGGTACTAATCTGCCGATACCTCTCGGTTATTTTTATATTTCCGCTTCTGCCGAATCAAACAACAATTTTCTATCTGTTTTAAAACATTAAAGTCAATCTAAACAACACAAATGCGCCTGTAATGTGTGAATATCAAGATTAACAATTGAAAAAATATAATATACTAACTGACCCGACAGACGTCTATTAATATCGAATTGGTATAAATAACATTAAATAATATAAATTTTATTTAAAAAAATACATGAAACCGTAATTATTATATATATTTATATGTATGTATGTTTGTTTGTTGTACACCTCTAACATCAACCAGCTTCAACATAATTTCTATCGAAAGGTTGTCTGTAAGAAATTACATTTAGCGATAAGGCCGCCTCTTAAACCTGCTATTTCATGTTTTTGTGATGTTCTTGCGTTGTTTTTATTGGTGTACAATAAAGAGTATTTATTATTATTAAATAAGCTTACGTCACATCGACATACGGTGCAAAAGTTTATACTGAGCCGATTGTCAAAACTAGTCAAGACGGGGAATCGAATCTGTGCCTTCTAGGTACCCGCCCAAATCACAACACCAGCGAGGTAACACAGTCAATTGATATTTAAGTATGTTATGTAAATAACTTCGCAGACCCACCATTCGTTTGTAAACGCGTGTCTACTTACATTCTGGGAAGTGCAGGATGTTTGTGTGGATCAGTAACACACATACTCTTTGTTAGTTTCTTTCTCGCATTGTTCAATGCAAAGAAATTGCATTGTACAATGCAATAAAAGAGCTGTCATGTAGCATTAAACTGCGCGATGGCGAATTCGGTAGTATTCATATCTCGTGAGCCAAGGGTCGTGGATTCGACCCCGACCAGGTAAAATATTTTTTAATAATGAAAAAATTAATTGCCCTGATTCCATTGCCATCATATCAGCCGTTGTTCGTCCACAGTCGGCCGTATACTTCTCCAAGAAAGGGAGAATTGTCCCCATATTAAATAGAGGTACTATTCTACTCTACTGGTACCCTGGTAATTTATCATATCAACCATAGAAAGCGTACTGTCCTGCCCAAGAAGGGGGATTTTTGCCCATAATTGCCGCGCTTGTCAGGCGTAGTGGCAATCACAGAGCACAGCTTCACGACGAGGATGCAGCTGCCCAACCACCCCACCATTTATGCTGTACTGTTTTGGGTGGATACTATCTATTGATCTAGGAATTAAATACTGGCAAATATATTTGCAACAAAGTTTCTATACGAACAGTCTTAATCCACAATCGCAGCCAAAACGTTTGTAAACATTTGAACAAGACACCGGACTATTCAAACGACAGTTTGATTAAAACTCGTAAAAGTCATTGAATAGAACAGTCAACCCGATGGCGCGTCGCCATTCATTCATCGTCCAATGTTTATTTGACAATAAATGTTTACTATCAATAATGACAAACCACGCTAACCGGTGGATGAACACTCTTTTGACACTTACGACCAGTTTTCCATTTTATTCCATGAGTCAATACTCGTCTCCATTCGAACACAGGCACACATTTGATTGGCTATAAATAAGATTAAATATTTTACAAGATATAAAACGTTGCATGTTTCTCATATTAATTGGAGGTTAGTTGATGTAAATTCCTATACTATTTGATAAAATTGACGGTAAGAGCTTTATCGTGCTCAATAAATTAACTTTTACAACATTACTATGGTCAATATATGTATATATTTTTTTATTAACACACCTTCTCATACCTAAGGCCGTGGTAAGTCGCTGAAAACACTTGTGTTACGGACATCAGACTACAGAGGAGACACAAATATAATACTTGAATACGTGTTTTTAGTGCCGTGAGGTACTGTCAGTGCCGTGAGGTAGGTACCGGCAGGTGTCCTAAGAGGCGACTAAGGTACCAGAATCAACAGATGGCGGTATCCGAAACAGTGCAGCTCAAATGCACAGGCAGGGACGCGCAACGCGCATCGCCAATTGCACTTCCAATGCAATTGCCAACACGCTTGCCCAGCGCGGCAAATATGAGCAAAGAACCTCCTATCTTGGAGACGCTTATGTCTAGCACTGGACTTCCTATGGCTGGTATGATGACAATGATGATGACATATTTTTAACATCCAGACACATGACAAATACAAATATCATCATATAAATATTTGTTTTGGGATCGAACCGTTATACTAAATTGCCTAAATTATTTATATAAACACGTACATTACATGAGGTACTCATACAAAGGTCATTTGCATTGGTACTTAACTCTCACTATTTACGCCGCCAAATAGCAGTTTTCGCATTGCTGTATTTCGGTTTTAAGGGTAGAGGCAGTTAAAGTACTAGTTAATGTGACATATTATCTTCAAGTCACAAGGTTGGCAACGCGCTAGTGATAACCTTGTGGTATTACGCGCATCGATGCTGCAGTAACGCTGATTATCAAGCAATGTAAGTCTAATAAAAATTGAAATCAGAATGACTAATTGGGTCTCAAGCGAACTCTGTCAACGACATTAATAGGGGAAAAATTGCACTTAATTGCATACAATAAAATTTAATCTGCACCAGCGGAAAGCAGTATGTCACACTGAGATAAAGAAATGGTGAAGACTAAAATCTCATAGACATAGAACTTGGTCACACTAAAGTCGAAACAAACCAATCGAGAAATATTCGCCACGCTTCTCCAAGCAAATACTAATTCACTACATCAAGCCTTTATGTAACATAAAATGTACTCTACAAGAAAATATAGAAGCAAAGATATTTTACACACAATTTATAGTATTTAGTCCCTTGATGGCTTCGATTCATAAGGAAAATGGTATGCATAGAAATATCCAGTTTTCTTGATTACTTCGGTACAGGATCAGTGAAAGTTGTGATTCTAGTGGGTAAACCGACTTCATAGAGCCATCTAACATGGTGGTATATAAAAAAATGATTTTTATTTTTTTGTAGTTACTAGAAAGAACATAGTTTAAAAACAATTAAATCACGCTTTTAATATACATAAAACTAATAAGTAAAAATTTAGTTTGATGTATTTTAAATGTATATTGTTTGGTTTTTCTAAACTTTTAAATTTTTCACTTTTTTATTCGATTTTATTGTAAAAGCGCGTTTCCACTCGCTCTTACACAGAGGATACGGGAGGAATTCTATTCATCCTGAGGTTCTTGATCAGGATAATAAGATAATCTTATCGAAACATTGTATTGACACCGATTCTTGATATGTGTACAAAGTTTCAAATAAATCTGTCCGTCTAAAGTGGGCCAAAATGGCAATTAGAAACATACACACATACAACTGAAACTAAAATAATGCGTCTAAAAATCAACTCGTCTCAGGGTTCAGGCGGGAATCGAACTAACATCTTTCTAATGTTTGGGGACCGCACAATCGTTATCTTACCGGGACATTAGAAGACGCGTCGATTTTTTCTAGTGTTCTTTTTGTGCTAATAAATCAGCGTGATTTCTTCAATATTGTAGGTGTATTCACAAGTTTGAAGCAATCGATTTAGAAGAAACAGTTATTTAATTATAACTCCTCATTTTTTTATGCATCAAATATCTTATTAATTTTTTCGTATAAACAATTGAAAGTGTTAATTTATGTAGAAAAGATAATAAAGACATTAATGCTATTTCTTATAAGCGAGCAGTCGCAGGGCGCAGTATGTCCCAGCCCAGGATTAACATTTGTGTTGTCTGGGTTGTGTTTGGGTCTTCAGCATTCCAACCATTGGAAGTCCACTGTTGGACATAGGCCTGGATGCTGCTCACCATCCCCGTCCTGTGCATTTGAGCTACACTGACTCGGATGGATATATCGCCATCTGTCGGTTCTGGTACCTAAGTCGCTTCTTACGAAACCTGGTATAGAGGGAGGTACTACTCTACTTGGGCGGTAATCTCTGAAAGGCGATGTCTGGGTGATATATATATATACAAATATTTGTACTATATATATATATAGTACAAATATTTATCCTGGATGGGCAATCTTGGCGCACAAGAAACTTTGCCACCTGCGACCCCTTCAAAGGCATTTAAAAAACATTTTTATTGTGAGTATAATTACGTACACCTGACCCAGAATTCCGCGTATTTTCAGCCGCCACGTGGCCAGTGTTGCAACACCAGACAAATAACTAACGTACCATCATTGTGCAACCACAATAGGCGAGTACACGCTCGTTCAGTTCAGTTCAGAGCCCAATGATACAGTGAACCAGGCCCTAAATAATAAAAATAATAAATCAAGCAAATAATGCGATATTGTAGTCGAACTCAAATCCCTGTGGAAAGCGAAAATATTACACATAATAATATATGATGATATTTTATATAATATAATCAAATATGTATGTTTGTTCTGTGTCTGGGTGTTTAAAATATTTAAGTAGTATATTGCAATTCCTCTGTTGTTTGGCGTCTGTAATACAAGTGCTTAAAGTGACTTACTACGGAGTCAGGTTTGAGATGACGTGAAAAAAAGAAATGTATAATGTACAGATGTAAAGATTTTACGTGATGTAACCTATCTCTTTGTATGCAGTAGAACTTGGTTCAAAATAAAGCACCCTCTCAAATTGCAGTAAAACTTAAGGGCTCGGTGTCTTGGCGAGGGCTCTGCCGATTTTCCTCAATAAAAACACCTAAGGGTGGCCACCCCTGTTTTTCTTGCAGTGAAAATATTTACACTTGATAAAAGCAGAGATCCAGTTTTATTACTTCATCTACTATACAGTCTTACTACTCTATATATAATTTAACTGTTAATACAATGTGAAGACAAACGTTGTCCTGTCTTCTTTGTACCAATGTTTGACATGAAAAAAAATTTGCGACATCAAATTAAGGCAAAACATCCTATCTCTCAAGTATCCAAACTATATATAATAAGCAATAATACAATATTAAAATCGGCTTAGTGGTGTTAAAGTTCATCATGAACAAACAACGTGAAATGCAATTTTTATATGTAATGAATATGTAAGACATGCGAAATTTAACGGCATCACTTTACCTGTTGGTAACTGTAGATTGTATAGTCAGATTTTATAAACACAACCAAAGTACTCTCTAATAGCAAATATTACGCTTCCATGATCATAAATATAAACCAAAAATACATATTTAACACCCAAACACAGAACAAATACAAATACTAAATATCATGCAAATATTTTTCCTGGATCGAAATCACTTTTGCCGCAAGATAGGAACACTAGATAACGTAGGTACGGGTTATTTTGGCCCCCAGGGGTAACTTTGACTACATGCTATAAATATAAAATAAAGGCAAAATTATTTAGTGTGTTTATTTAACGTACATCTTATACCTGCTGAGTTCCCGTTACCATCGAAATTCAGGTATAACATATAGCACTTATAATTTCATGTTAATGTAATATAATATTTGTATAGATAAAGTGTATTTTTTTATATGAATAAGAAACTTTTTTATGCAAGTTTTATGCAAAATTCTCTGAAATAATTCTATCCAGTCACGTCTCAATATATTTTTCTTATATTTCTTTGCCGCGCCAACTAAACCGTGACGGACACCCATTCCAAGAGTAGCGGTTCACTTCTGACGCAAACAAAAAATGTCACGAACCTATAGCCGATTGAATGCCTCGTAAAATTCGAATGAGCCTCCACCCCCCTCCCACACCAAGTTGATAGCCTAATTTGACTAAATTATCGGACATTTATGTAAATCGTTTAATAGTTTTCTTTCAACTTGGGCCCGTGGAAAATGAAGATAAGTGAAAAATGTTGTTTCCATTTATGGAAGCGGTCGAACTCTATCAATGGGCCGGTTTATCTACTTTAAATTGGTTTATAGATGTGTTTGGTATATAAGATATTGTTTTGATATCGTTGGTTGATTTTTTTAATATTATGAAGTCGGTAAACAATCATGACCGTATGTTACGCTTAAGACATTCGTGACATCACAAAGATATCACTAGCGTTTCGCCAACCTTGTAAACTGAAGATATCGTATTTACCCAGCAATTTCACTGCCTCTCTCACCCTTCAAACAGCAATGCGATCACTGCTATTTAGCGGTAGAAATAGGTGAAACTGAGATACCAATTCAGACAAAATTTGTATAAGGTCTATCTCTAGTATGTGCCTAAAAGAATTGTGCCTTAAGAATATAAAAAATATATATACGTATTACAATCTCTTTCATACTCCAAAGGGAGCAAAACCTACAAGGTTACGCTCCTCAATTACCAACCATCGATAATACCCAATAAGAACAAAACTGATATTCTAAGGTGAAATTAGAAAGAGCCGTGATCCCTATCGCCCCATCTCTAGCTTGTAATTAACAAAATTTATATGGCATTCAGGCGAGTACAAAATACCAGAGCGAGGCGCTTAGGGCGTGGCACATAGCACAATTAAGCTTTAACATAACTCCTGCGCAGTTATAATCCATAGGTGAGCGGATGAGGCGTGTCTTTCGATGCATATTATACGGTATTGTCATAATCGTAACATGACATGACATAAGATGGTAGTGGTCTGGTCTGATGGAACGTCGTGGGTTCGATCGCCACCAGCTGCCACTGGAGGGCGCAGTCAGTGTTGACTCGAGTTTTCAAGACAGTTTTCCTTGTTTGCAAAAGCTCGAGAGACATGTACTGCACACGTTCACTGGCGAGTAGTATATTAGTTATTTAGTTTATTGCAATGGAAATTGAAGCATGACTCTTCAACATCATTTAGCATTACCTGTATATAAAGAAGAAGCTGACTAAACTGACTAACTGACATATCAAGGTAGGGCCTAAATTTTAAGGGTTAGAATTTTGGAGATTTGTTCCTTTAATAACGTTGGAAAGCACACTAAGAAATCATTTCAGAAAATTCGTTCACACAAACGTGGGTGCAAAGTTATTATAAAATTTTTAAGTTATTTAAATGAAATCCAGTATAAAAGTATTTCATTGGAAGTCATGAAAATCCTGTAAAATATTTTTTTCTAAAATCATCCCTAGACGGGTTACAAGGGAGGTGAAAACTTGTATGAAAGTTCCACAACGCGCTGCTATTTGTAAATAAACAAACACCATGGCGATCATACAATTTTTCGTTCAAGAACATTACAGATAGAACACACACGAAAGTCTTTTGTCGGTTTCGCTGTAATTCAAACCTATGTAGCCCAAGTATATATAGATATAATGGACCGGATATAATGAACTTTTATAAAAATAAGAATTTATGTTTGTTACAAAACCTGCCGTTTGACCCGACACAAGCATACGCTAACTGGAATAAAATTGCAAACATTATTGCAAACTTAAAAAAATTGATTCATTGGGCAAAAACAAAACACGCACGCGGTTACCATAGTAACGCGCACAAACTTCACTATCGAGCAATGCAACTGTAATTAGTGCTAATGGAGCTTAATCAAAATGCAACCTTAACATGTACTATATAAAGCTTAACTTAGTATATTTTGTAAATTACCGCATTTACGTTCCACAATGTACGAGCGAATAGTACCTACAATAGATTTTTAGTATTAACTGCTTTAGAATAGAGTGTGTTTTCGATAGTCCAAGTATAAAAGCGGGCGCAAGCCGCAAGTATGCAAGCCAAGTGCAAATCGGTGAGAATTTTCAAATTGAATGGAAGCGGTAGATTTATCAAACAGTATTATCGTTATTCTTAAGACAAAGCCTTTTGAATGTCTGCTGAACATTTATTTAAGATGGTATTTATCAATGAGATAAGTATGTTCGTACAAAATAATATAGCCACTTTGAATTTAGATAGTCTGCTGTGTTATGATCTAAAATATCAATGAATTCAGTGATCGCAAAATGGCGACGCGCTAGTGATTTTCTTGTGATAACACGAATCTTTAGTGCCGTTCACCTTTACGAGGTATGTCAGTTGGCTATGCTAGTACAATAAAAATATTAAGATATGTAATTAGTATATTGAACTGTGATATAAAGTTCCTGACCAACCGACAGATGGCGTTTTACCCATCCTAAACTGCTTAAATGTACAGGGCGGAAATGGGCAGCAGCATCCCCATTAAGATTGCTGCGCCAAACGACATTGCCAACATGCGTAAAAACGCGGCAATTATGGGCAGTTCCCCAAATTCCACTTTTCTCGGGAATAAATGGTTGATAAAGTTCCTACAGTTCGACAAGATGCAATCGAGACTAATAAAAAACAATTAAGTGTCTGTTTGTAATGTAAAAACGATTTGTAGATATACATTTTCGATATGTTCGTATGTACCAGCTTGCCTGAAACGACTCTCTCTGGCTAACAGCTAGAAAGGTACAGAGTTTTCGCTATACGAATGAATATATAGATAAGTCAAATTAGTTGAACAAATCAGTACTGTTTGTAAGATAATTTTAGCGTAATAGATGGGTCCTTGACCCTGCAAACGATCTCCATTAAAACTACGGCCACTCAACCAGATCTCATCCGAGGGAACACCGCGCGCCTTATCCGATGAACCAACTCCATTGTAACATCAATTAATAGACCATATTTTAAAACTAATGAGCCATCACTACTATTTTAATTGGTTTTACAAAATAATATTAATCAATAGCTACGAGTCGGTTGCACACAGCTTAATGACTTCATTGTAAGCTGGCTGCAGTACCCGTTAAATATCTAGTCTGGACTGTTAACTGTACGCATTGCCACACTATCGATATCTTTTTCTCACCGTTAAGAAAAGAACGAGACAATGGTGTTTTAATAAACTCCGACTTTAAGTCCCATTTTCCTGTATTGGGGAGATGTACTCGTGACGTCAGATTAGTAGATGATGTCGTAGGAAGGTAATGTACCGCAGCCGACAGATGGCGGTATATCCATTCATGAACAGCTGCATCCAAGTAATGTAAGTTAAACCATTGTTTATATATAAATAAATTGAAACAATATCTCATAATTCTCATACATAAACAGAAGATTTAAAAAATATAATACTTAAATTTATTTAGAGTTTCATCATCATCATACCAGCCACTGGAAGACCACTGTTGTATATAAGTCTCTCCAAGAAACGAGGTTTTCAGCCCATCATTGCCGCGCCGGGCAAGCGAGTTCGGTATCATAGAGCGCAGCTATCGCAATTGAGATGCTGCTGCCCACCACCGCCTTGTTCATTTGAGCTGCACTGTTTAAGATGGATATCCCGCCATCTGTCGGTTCTGGTACCTTAGTCGCATCTTACAACACCTGTTGCAGTGGAAGGTACTATTATATTCTGCCGGTACCTCACGGCACGTATATTTAAAGTTTAAAGTAGTTTACTGTGAAAAGTTAATGCATAAACGAAACATTCATTTTTTTGAGGAATTTAAGTGATACATTTTTATTTGTATTAATTTGTTTAGCAATCATTTATTCACACCCAGGCACAGAACAAACACAAATATCATTATATAAAAAATGTCCTGGGTGGGAATCGAGCCCACGACCTGTGGCACACAAGACAGGATCTCCACCATCTGCGTTATAAGTATGGATCGAACCAATAAATATAGTCGTGAGTTTACGAATGCATGTGTCAACTAACCGAAGGAAATAAACAAGCTGAAAAGTCATTTGTGATTTGGTTATTTCTGTGCGCATTATTCCTGGCCCGAGTTATGAGTTGATCAACGGATCGATGAACGGGCTAATACGAATCGGGATAAATGCTCCAGGCTCCCTGATTATATCTATCGAACATATGTAGCGATAGTATATGATTGCCAACACGCTTGCCCAGCGCGGCAATTATGGGCACACTTCCCATTTTCTTCAGGCTGCCTATATCAAGCAGTGGACTTTCAATGGCACCCGCCATTGATGATAAATAATTTAATTCCCACAAGATATATATTGACCTGACTCCGTGATAAGTCGCTTAAAGCACTTGTGTTACGGTCATCAGACAATAAAATAATCACAAATATACTATTTTAATACATACAATTTACACCCAGATACAGAACAAACATAAATATCATAATATTTGTCTTGGATATTTTTTGCGGTTTTAGCGTTAGACAATTGTTTCAGTCAACCGTCTGGTTTGAATTAATGTCTGTAAGTCACTACTTTAGTGGGATAGTAGGACAAATGAGGTAAATAATGCTGGGCCCGTTGGCGCAGATGGTGGTGTCCTTATCTTGTGCGCTAAAGGTAAGGGTTCGATCCCTACCCAGGACAAACATATTCATAATTAATCATCACACCAGCCGTAAAACATCCGCTGCTGGATATAGTCCCCAAAAAAATGTGGACTTCGCCCAAAGCGTGCTGTAAGGAATGCTGCTGCCAATCCCCTCCTTGTTGCATTTGAGATACGCTGCTTTGGATGGATCTGTCGGTTCCGGTACCTCAGTAGCCTCTTGCTACAACTGCTATAGGATGAGGTAGTATTCTATTCTGTCGGTACCTCATTAATATTTGTATTTATTCTGTGTTTCGGTAATCACAAATATAATTCACTAATGTAACATTTGAATATATGTATATTTAAGTATTCTATTTGTGATTCTTCTGAAATACAAGTGTTTTAAGCAACTTACCTCTAAGTGACTGTACATACATTTCAATGTTGTGTGAATTTGTTATTGTAATCATGCAAAATCATTTATTGATTAATGTAATACTGTGTCTGGATGTCAAATACATATTTTAGTATTATTTTTTACTAACAGACCCGCGGTAAGTTCTAGAACAAACTTAGCACCTTTTATGTTGCCTTCCTTCACAATTGGACTATACAACACTGAAATATTTTTTTAAAATCAGGCCAGCGGTTCCTTAATTTAGCGTGTTTAAACATACAAATAAACTTCAGTTTTATAATATTAGTATAGATTGTATTATTAGATATTTATTGATTTATTAGTAAAATAGTTATGTTATTTACAATTTTCAGTCTGTTCCGTATTTACTATTCAAGTATATAAATAGTATTACACATATGTGCCTTCCGAGTGCCTCCCAGTATGGCTTCCGAGTAAACTTATACTGATTCCAAAGAAGCAACGTCTTTCAGATTTGTGTATTATATATAATGACGAAATTATAGGTTATTTTTATATTTAATTATATCAGCCATTGAAAGTCCACTGCTAGACATAGGCCTCGTTAAAGATAGGGAGATATTTGCCCATAATTGCCACGCTAGGCAAGCGTGTTAGCAATCGCAGATAGTTGCTTTTGCGCCCTGTGCAATTGAACTACACTATTTCGGATGGATATACTGCCATCTGTCGGTTTACTAAAGTCTTATGACACCTGGTACAGGAGGAGGTACTCTGCCGGTATCATGCGGATTATTTCATATATAAAATTATATATGAATTCATATTCTGATGATCCAAATGAAGTCAAGATCGGCTATATATATATAAATTTATTAATCAATCGCAGTCATAAATCAATATTAAGATGCCATTAACTCCACTACTAAGATGCAGACTGACGACTGTCAGACGGACAAACGTATATATTAATTGTTTTACCGGGCACAGGGCCGGATTTTGAACTTAATAGGCGGATGTTGTAAAAACTTTTTCAATTCTTATTATAAAATCAGCTGTTATTTTCGATTTCGTCGGGACGTTATAAACAAAAAATATATCGAATTTTCATTCGATTTCTACTAATGGTTGACACGATTCCTGAAGGAAGGCTTAGATATAAAGATCGTTAATTTTTTAACGGTTTGATTGCAAGAGTGTATGTATGAATTATAAATAGTAAACGTACCTTTTATTGATTTTATTTTTGATTATATTTAACACATTTATTGATCACACAAAATGACATTACAAAAAATGATGACAGAACAGAACGTATTGTATTTTTTTTAAATGAAATAACCTAAAATGACTACTTTAGAAAATATTTGCAAAATTTTAGTACATTGGTCATTACAGCCATTTGAAGTCCACTGCTGGACATAGGCCTAAAGAAAGGGAGAATTTTGCCCGAAATTGCCGCGCAGGGGAAGCGTGTTAGCAATCGTAGAGCGCAGCTTTTACAACGTGGATGCTGGTGCCCACCCCACCTTGTGTATTTGAGCTACACTGTCTCAGGTGGCTATACCGCCATCTGTCAGTTCTGGTACCTTAGTCGCCTCTTACGAGTAGAATAGTACCTCCCTCTGTACCAGGCAAAGGTCTCACGGCATATTTATATTCATAGAAAAAGATTTAGAAAAGATTAACTCCAAATAATAGTGTTGCTTTTCTTATATATATATTTATATAATACTATAAATTAGTTAAGTCTATAACATAACAGCTTTATTTATCGCTGCCCAAACAAATGCGCAGGTTATGTTATGACTACCAACTACTTGGGGTTTAATGTTAGCGTAAACCCGAATTGCGGTTTCACTTCAAATTCTAGCGGGCAACCACGCCGATGAAATTGCGCGGACAAAAACACGAATGTGTTCGGTATAATACTCACAGAATATCTCACACATTGACCTGACTCCGATATCATCACCACACAGCCATCGGAAGTCCACTGCTGGACATAGGCCTCTACAAGATATGTTTTTTGATTATAATTGCCGCGCTGTCCATTTGAACTGCTCTGTTTCGGATGGATATATCGCCATCTGTCGGTTCTGGTACCTTAGTCACCTTTTACGATACCTGGTGCAGTGGGAGGTACTATTCTACTCTACTTCATGGCAAATCTGGTGTAAGTCCGATATATAGTCGCGTAATACACTTGTGTTATGGACATCAGACACCAGAGGAATCTATACTAATATTAAAAAGCTAAAGAGTTTGTTTGTTTATTTGAACGGACTAATCTCAGGAACCAGATTTGAAGAATTCTTTCAGTGTTGAATAGTGTATTTACTGAGATAGCCTACTATACCCCCCACATTCAGTGTTTTACGAGGACGAAGTCGCAGGCATGGCAAGTCACGAATATAATCATTTTTAAAACCCAGACTAGGCACAGATCTATCATTATTATCATTAAGTAAATGTTTGCCCTGGATATGGATCGATCCCGCTACCCTCAAGGTATAAGATAGAGTCAATACCAACTGCGACATCGGACCTGGCAGCGTTATATAATTTTCATAATAAAATTTAACCTTTTAACCGCTTCTAAACGCGATTTTTTTCATTTGTTGTTTTGGCAAAGATCTTTAGACAGGTACAATTTTATACTATTAGATACTTGATATTACTGAACGCAAAAATCGGCTGAATGGATTAATACAACTTCACAATTATATAGCTTAAACATCAGAATCATATAGGCTATATATAACATATGCTAGCGTCCATCCGTGACTATCAGAGAATAGGCTATAATTTCCATTGATATATACACAGACTAAGTTATTAGTAATAACAAGCGGCCGCCTGCTAGTCATATTAAATATGTATTTTATTACGATGGTTAAGTAGAAAACGTTATTTAGTAAAAAGTTGTTATTAAGTCATATTTAACAAAATAAAACATTTCATTGGAGAGGCCTATGTCCAGCAGTGAACATCCTACGGCCGCCATAGAGCTCTTGAAAGATCTTACTTTATTAAAGTACCTTGATTAGAATGACAGATGTCAATGTTGTAGCGTAGCACGCGTTATACGTGTTGGTGATATTGTACCTATTTGGGATCATAATTTATCGATAACATTGCGTTATTACAATGGTTTAATATTTAAAATATATTAATAAAATTAACTCAAAATTGAAACAAAAACAGACAATTAAAATATTTTAATGAAACTTCAGTTTGACAGCTATCATTGAACTTAAGCTTTTTCTACTTACATTAGCTATATTTATTTATATCTACTGCTAGCTGTGCCCGCGACTTCGTCCGCGTGGAATATTTTTTTTGGGTACCATACCTCTTATATAAACCTTGAGTGTCATGTTTATTTATATCGAATCAATGGCCTGAAAAATAAGTTTCAAGTTTCTAGCTCTAAAAATAGCGATACTTCCATACAACTTTTCATCCCCTTTTTCGACCCCTTACAACCCTTATCCCGAATTAAAAATAGGCTATCTCCTTTCTCAGGGTCTAAAGATTGTCTGTACCAAATTCCATCAGAATCGGTTCGGAGGTTTAAGCGGGAAAGCGTAACAGACAGACAGACAGACAGAGTTACTTTCGCATTTATAATATTAATAAGAAAATATTAGTAAGGATTACTCATCGCATAAATCGGCCGATATAAAATCCAAATGTGTTTCTATCATCATCATCATATCATCCGTTGGATGACCACTGCTAGACATAATTCTCTCTAAGAAAGGGGGAATACGCTGCCTATGGGCAGGGCATGCTCTTGTGTTGAATTTGAGTTACGCTATTTAGGGTGGTTATATTTGGGTGATCCGGTACCTCTCAGTCCCCCCTTACGACACTGTTTCTATGTTCTTCTACACCGAGAAGTATAGATCATCATCACATTAACCATCAGAAGTCTACGGATGGACATAGCCCCCCCCCCCCAATAAAGGGGGGATTTTGCCCATAATTGTCGTGCTGGGCAAGTGTGTTGGCAATCACAGAGCGAAACTTTCACGACAGGCAGTACGAGATACCTGCTGCCGATTCCCGCCCTGTGTATTTGAGGTACACTATTTAGGATAAGTATACCGTCATCTATCGCTTTCGGTACCCCAATCGCCTCTTTTGTCACCTTTTCTCTATTTTTCTAATGCAAAAAATATATAGAGAGATAGATAGATGGAGCGGACTAAAAAGTATACACAAATCCGAATAAGTCCGGTATGGTTGGTGCTCCTAGGCTTGGTTCACCTAGTTTATTTCCATTTTATATCTACAAGCACGTCTGAACCTCTGCACTATAAAACCGTACCTTATTTTACGTATCTTTGCGGGAATCTAGGCCGATACTATTTCACCACAAATTCATTGGTTGAATAAAGGATTTCTTGAAGGCAATGTTTATAAAACCTTCGTCCATTCGAACTACAAGTTTGAAAAGAGAGTAAAAGCGGAAAAACATGACGCATTTGTTGGTGTTCCTATCTGGTTGTGATTTAGGACGCCTAGGACAGGCATTTGTGTTTGTTCTGTGACCTTCCCCAGTAACAGGTGTCGTAAAGGCGACTAAGGCTCATGAACCGACTGATGGCGGTGTATCCATCTGAAGCAGTGTAGCTCAAATGCACAGGGCGGGAATGGGCAGCAGCATCACCGTCGCGAATGTTGCGCTCTGCAATTGCTAACAAGCTTGCCCAGCGAAGCAATTATGGGCAAATACCCTCATTTCTTGAAGAGGCCTATGTCCAGCATTGGACTTCCAATCGCTGATATGATGATAATACAAAGGTCGTCTGATACGGTACCTCACTCTCACCTATTTCTACATTTCTGTGTTCCGGTTTAAAGAGTGGGAGAGGCGGTGAAATGACTAGGTCATGTGACATAATACCTTCAAGTCCCAAGGTTGGAAATGCGGTAGTGATATGTGAATTCAGGATCGAATAACAGCTTCTATATTGAATATATTTTATAATTTTAATGTTTTATTTTATTTGTTTACTAATGGCTTACATTACAATAAATATTTAAATACATTACAGATACTATAATATTTATTTATATCAAACATTACACTATTATTGCTTTTACCAATTTAATTCAGATTTGTGTTCCATTATTGTTTATATGTTCTTATAGATTGTAAAATCACACAATTATTCAGTATTTTGTTAAAATCAGTATAGAATTACTCTTTTATAATGTCTGTGGGTAAATTGATGTGTAATTTAATAGCCATATAATGAAAGTATTTGACATTTTTATTCTGGAAATGGGTAGGTAGATCCTGTCTTTATTTCTTGTATTTTTAATGAGAGTATTATGAATTTTTGGAAATTAAGTTATATTTTTTATATAAGTGTGACTATTTTGTAATTTATTAAATTCTGGTGTCAACAGCCTGTGTTACAATTGTTGAGGAAGTTAAAGGATACAAATTAGGAACAATATTATTGAGTCATAAATGTATATTTTATTTCTTACAAAACGTTTATATATTCACTAGCGACGCTCTGCGGTTTCACTCCTGTAGTTTCCCTTCCAGTTGCGATATGAAATTAAATATTTAGCTTAGTAGCTAATACGATCCCTAAGAGATAGACATATGCCATATCGGACTTTTTCATGGACTTAGATTATTTTGATCTATCTCGTCGGGTTGAGCCAGCGTTTGCAATGTAAGCGCAAAAATGTGTTTATTTACGACATCACATTAGAAAATTCTAAAATTATCAATGTTTTTATACTATATTATGTATGTATTATATGTATAAATCTTCCTCTTGAATCAGTCTATGTATTCAATTAACCGCATCAGAATCTGTGGAGTCGTTTTCAAGATCAAAGCTTACATAGGGACAGACAGTGTAGAGTGACAGTTTTATGCTATGTAACAATGTTATTGTGACCTATATGTAATAATCAAATTCATTAAAAAAATATATTACTGTGTTATTTCCAACCATATTAGAAAGTAAGTTTGTTTGTTTGTTATCTCTTCACGCTTTATCTACTCAACCAATCTTCATATAATTTTATAAATATTTAGTTGGGTGTATGGAGAAGGACATAGGCTACTTTTCATCCTGAAATAATAATATTCCCGATGTTTACGTTAAACGATAATTTTAGTACTATAAAAAATATATAGATGGCGCTGAGCGATTTTAAAACACGCTATCGGGTGAAGTTAAGTCTTATCAGAATATCCTCCGATGATTCTTATTTCTAGATCTCAACTAACTTATTTTCTACATTTTAAGGTTAACTTTGTCGTATTGTACCGGCAGAGTACATCAAATCTAATATATAAAATTCTCGTGTCACAATGTTCGTCCCCATACTCCTCCAAAACGGCTTAACTGATTCTTATGAAATTTTATGCATATTCAATAAGTCTGAGAATCGGCTACTATCTATTTTTTAAACCTCATAGTGATAATGGGTGTTCATCCCAAAAATCATTTTTTTTTTATTATGTGGTATTCAAAAATACAAACAACCCTCAATGTTCACCCTTTTATCAACAACCCTTATTTTGTAATAGTAATTTTAATAATTTTATATCATTTATATGGCAGCAGAAAGTTTGCCGGGACAGCTAGTAATATTAAAAAATATAGTTATGGGACTGGATATTTATAAAGTATATTTGAATTAGAATCAAATAATAATTACTGATCCAAATTAATTGTCACTCTCTTCAGTAAAAGTTATAAAATACATAAAGTCAATATGCCTATTAACGTCTAATGAGACCCAAATATCACCCGCGACCAAACATCCCAATAATCGCATAAACATAAACATTTACGAACGCAATTATGTATCTAAATTTACAATTACACAATTAATTACAACAATTACGCACCGTAAAGTTTACCATCAGCTGAAATTACACGAGGAAGTGTTACGTAAAATCAATTGAACCCAAGTTTCCCCTTGGAGGAGCACTTCTTGGCCCGTTTGTTATAACTATGTAGTATCGTAAATTTTGTCTTATAGTTTCCTGCACGTGAATTTCTTACCATTATTCAGAAACGCGGTAGCACATTCGCCGACGAATAAATATTTATCATATTTACTCACTCTCACTGTTATCAGCGTGAGGTACCGGCAGAGTTGAATAGTACCTCCCCCTTTATCAGGTGTCTTAAGAGGCGACTGAGGTACCGGTATATCCATCCGAAACAGAGTAACTCAAATGCATACATGGGCAATAGCATCTCCGAAAGCTGCACTCTGCGATTGCCTACATGCTTGCCCAGCGCGGCAATTATGGACAAAATTATTTCTTTTTGGGGAGACCTTTGTTCAACAGTGGACTCTGAAATACTGATATTGATGACTGTTATTGAATTGGTCGTTAAAGGTTAGTAATATTGTCACCATTAAAAGGTGTCTGCTGGACATAGACCTCCCCAAATAAATGGGATTGTTCATACTTGCCGCGCTGGGCAAGCGTGTTGGCAATCGCAAAGAGCAGCTTTCGCGACGGGGATGCTGCTGCCCATCCTCGCCCTGTATGTTTGCGCTGCATTGTTTCGGATGGATATACCGCCATTCTGGTATCTTAGTCGCCTTTTACAACACCTGGTATAGGGTACTATACTACTCTGACGGTACTTTACGGCTTGTTATTGTATTATGCATTTATTATAAATTTTTATATGTACGACCTCTTGAATCATTCTATCTATTTAAAAAAAATATACATAGGGACAGACAGCGGAAACCGACTTGGTTTTACACTAGGTAGTAACGAACGGGGATTTCCATAATTACGTATTAATGTTTCTTAATTATTATTTGTAATTGGAATAGGACATTTTGAAAATATCTTCTCGTTCCACAGTTTTAAGGTTGTTCAAGATAATTATTCTCTCACTACTTATTTTTTTAGTCTGTATCTTATCCGTATTATTTATTTTGTATCTATAGCCAATGTCACTTAAAGAATTGTTTTTTAAGTATTCAAATAGAGAATTATTTGGAAGAGTCTCAATACAATACACAGACTATTTTTTTTTTCTTTTTTTGTTGTTACATCAGGTCGACAAACATGTACACAGTCCACGTGATAGTAAGCGTCACTGCAGCCTATAGATGCTCGTAATATCACAAGGATATCACTAACGCGTTGCCGACTTTGTGACTTGAGGATATAATGCCACATTACCCAGAAAATTCACTGCCTCTCTCACCCTTCAGACCGGAACACAGCAATGCGAACACTGCTAATTGACTGTAGAAATAGGTGAAAGTGAGTTCCAGAGACTCTCTGGAAAAAATAAATTGTCAGGAGTAAAAACGAAAGCAATCGCCTGTATTTTTTTGATGGATTATTTATCCCTTAATGCATCTCTGGCCCCTGCACGCCCATTAGAGGGGAAGATCCAGAGTGTGGAATGACTGACATTGAACAATTATTATTGTTACCCAAGGGATAATAGGGAGATGATGGGATGATTTACGATGCCAACGACCTTTTGACAAATACGGCGTTGATGGCGACTTTCGCCGGTCAATGGTTTTGAAATGGAATATTTGTTTTGTGTTTGACAATTAACAGAAACGTCTCAAAAATATTTTTATTGAGTAGTAATTGTCGGTGTATATAATGAATATATTAACTATATCCTACATTATTTCTGAGGTACCGTCAGGTACCGCCAGAATAGAATAGTACCTCCAACAGCAGCAGGTGTCGTGAGTGCACTACAGTCTTATTTCGAATTAATATAGGCTATGTCCTTTCTCAGGGTCTAAAGATTGTCTGTGCCACATTTAATCAAAATCGGTTGAGCGGGTTCCGCAGGAAAGCGTAACAGACAGACAGATAGAGTCACTTTCATATTTATAATATTAGTAAGGATTTAAACCACCATATAAATATACGCCAAAAATACTAATTTTTACTGCGCAATTGAAACATATCACAAATTCATACAGTTGATACACAAGCAGTACGTTTTAGAATTGTTATTATATTTTCAAAAGGTAATATATATAATTCCCAGGAATTATACATATTTCCTGGGAACAGTATGCGACAGTAAATGTCCATTAGAATATTCAACATAAATAAATTATAGCGGACACTCGCTGTGTACTTAGTAGTCAAGTATGCGAGTAATTTTATAGTGAAATGACCTAATTGGCTTTAATTTAATCGACTTCGCGCCGTTACTGGGTGTTAAGTGTCCGCCGGCCCATCTGATCGGATTACACTCCAATCCATTTGACACCGATATTAACGGTATGTGGGACTAACGCCCAGCAACTATTTCAGTACAGTTAGTATGGTTTGTGGAAGCCGTTTGTAAATGTTCTTACAAAAGATTAGGGGCAGATTAAGATTAGGAGCATTCGGTAGTGCCCTACCTTGTGCGCCAACGGTAGTGGGTTCAACCCCTACTCATGAAACATGAAATGAATATTTGTTTTTGTTCTGTGCTGCGTGTTATATAAACGGACCCGATGGCGCAGATGATAGTGATCCTGTCTTGTGCGCCAAAGGTCGTGGGTTCGATCCGCACCCAGTACAAATATTTAGATGATGATATTTGTATTTGTTGTGCGTCTGGGTGTTAAAAACATTTGTTAAAGTATTATGTGTGTGATTCCTATGTAGTTTGAGTCCGCAACACAATTGCTTAAAGCGACTTATCAACACGGAATCAAGTCAATGTATGAGATGTAAAAAAACTGTTTGGACTTCAGTTCACAAAATTTTCTAAAGTCGCGTTATATACGCTGTCCTAGGTTCGAACAGCTTGAAGCGAGGAGCAAGTAATTTTTTATGAAAATCTAGCCAGTCCACCGACAAAGCATAAGAAGCAGTCTGATATATATTTTTTAATACCGACATGGCCCATTACTTCGTTTTTAATAGACACTAATGACATCTATTGTCAAAATAACAAACTAAATGTTATACATAAAGCACAGCATCTAATAAGCAGACCGCAGATAGCACAACTGCGCCGTTCGATTGATGTTTGATGTTTTATCTGTGACCTTTGAACTCTGAGCGAAACCCGGGGGTCACGGCATTTCGTTCTATGAACTTAAGACAGCAAAACCACTTTAAATACCTTTAGAATCGGATTATTATTAAATATTATTATCTATATTAATATTATAAAGCTGAGGGAGTGTTTGCTTGAAAACTAATAGTAGAAATAAAAATATATATCTGTGTTAAAAGCATAGCCCATTTTAATTATCAATAAAGGCTATAAGTTATCACGATGCGACCAATAGGGGTGGAGAATACACTAAAATGTTGTTAACGCGGTAGTTATGGGCAAATCTCCCCTTCCTTAGGGTGATCTATGTCCAGCAGTCGACATTTTGTCGTTGGGATTATGATGAAAATAATATTTATACATCTATAGATATACATAGAATTGATGTGTCTGTTTGTAACATTAATTTAAAATAGGAATATAGTACAAAGTATAAAAGTATGTGCGGTATTTTAGACAAAAATAATGTTTTTTTTTTTTGGTTTGTTGGATTGTACTATTATGACTACCAAGATGAAATCGCGTGGCGCCGCTAGTATTAAAGTACACTAGCGAGAGCGACCAGCGCCGGCTGCGCACGAGTGCAATGAGGATTATAAATGGTTATTGTGAGTGATCCCTAATAGATAGACATTCGTCATAGCAGACTTTTTTGTAGACCTTTTTTACGGTGTACAACACTGTAGTACAGTATGCTAGTAATTGTAGTACATACATTATTTTGATCTATCTTGTCGGGATTTGCCAGCGTTTAAAATTTAATAAAAAATTATGTGTTTATTTAGGAATGCCATTAGAAAAAACTAAAATTATGTGTTTTACTATATTATGCATGCATATATATAAGCCTTTCTTTTAAATCATTCACATTTATTAAAAAAAAAAGAAGAAGATCTAAGCGTAGACATAGACAAAAAGACAGCAGGAAATGACTTTGTTTTATACTATGTAGTGATTGATAGTGATACTAGGCATTGAAGTCACGATGGATGCAATGTGCTAGCGATATTTAAGCAACGCTTCAAGCGTCTATAGCCTACGGTGACCGCTCCCCATCACGCTTGCTTGCAACATGATGCCAGCGGCGTAGAAAGAACTAATTCAGACGTGAGCACATGTGTATCAAAGAGGATCTTTGATTTAAATATTTATCATAGTTTTGCATACACGTGTCGCGGGAACATTGCTTTTCCAGGATCTTTAGTCATACTTTGAGCGCTTAATTAGCAGTGTGAAAGAAATCATGTCGTACTCTAACTAAAAAGTAAGCTGTCCCAAGAGAAGCGGCCATTATTCTAGGATATAAAGACTAAATCGTTTTTTGGGTTCAAGCTAATACGCAGCATGTTGTTACAGACAAACTTACAGTCGATGTAAATAATATTCGTATGTTTAAGGTTTAAACATAATCCATATTATTTTATTATGTCAGTTGTACGAAAAATTTTAGTGAGAACCTGTTTTGAATTTCGAGTTTTATGATACCCTAAAAATATTTTTACTGTATTCCATTTCCTCCTACTAATATCAATTTATGGCTGCGTGGCAAATAATGCCTTTTTTATATTGTTCTATTCGTAGCCACGTGACTCGTTTATAATATAGCACAATATAAAATTGAAGCATATTCGTTTTGACGGATTTCGAGTGTGGTAGTATGTAGATGGGAATCAATTTTGAACATTATTAGATTTTTTCGAATGTCCAGGGCTGCATTGTATCGGTGTCACACGGGATCATTCCCCGCATCAATAATAACTTATTTCGCGCAGGGTACAATCCAGAAATACCATAAAAATTCATACTTTTGCTAAGATTTTACATCTATTTAACATACCTACATCACACCTGTGTCCCATCAGGGTAGGCAGACTATGGATTTCCACTTGTTACGACTTTGGCATAGCTCCCTTGCTTCCCTTACTCGCATTAGTCCTTTCATACACGTTCGTTTATTTTTAGTACTTCTGACCTAGACCTTCTTTAATGCCTCCTCTACCTCGTTAAAACGTTCTCGCTTCGGTCGTCCTATACCAACCCTTCTATTCACTTCCGCTCTATATACTCGTATTTGTGCAGTCATTCTCCTTTCTCCTTTATCATTCCTTTCTTGTTTGTCCTTCATTGTTGTCACAACATCATCTTTAACACCACATTGATCTCTTATCGCACTATTATTTAATCTATGTCTCAAACTAATACCATACATACTTCGAAGTGCTCTCATTACAACAGCATTTATTCTACTCGCGTGCTTCTTCTGCCATACCCAAATTTAAAATTATATGTCAGTGTTGGAACAAACACACCTCTATGAACAGCCAGTCGTGCCATTTTTGCCACATTTTGACTGCCCATAAAAGCTTATACGGCTCCATTGTCACCATTTCCAGCTTTCACTCTTAGTTCAATATCTTCTTCATACTTCTTATCTTAAAAACACTATACATATGTACACAAACTCTTTCACTTGTTCAACGGATAATGATTATTAATTTAAACTTATGTTGTGCCATATAGTGTTTAATATAATTGTTCATATTTAGACAATAAATAAGTAAATTTGTCAAAACGTTCCTTATGCAACACTAAATATTTTGTCCGTTTCAAATTATTATCTTCTCAGAGGTCAAGGCACGCACGATAACAAACGAGCGCGAGAAATGACAAACTGACAGCTAGTGTAGCTCTTTTTTTACTTTTTGACATGCCTTATCTAATACAATAAACTTTTGCTTGGTGCAGGTTAGTTAAACTTTGAAATTTGGTAACCATTTTATTTAACTATCCGATAAGAGATGACGTTTCTACTCAAAATTATTTGATTTGTACTTTATTTTTTTTAGAATAAGATCTATTATTTTTAATGAACGATGTATTGACATTTTTTTACATGATATTTTGAGTCAATTTTATACTAGATTTATGGTATGATTATAGTTTTATTTAACTTTAATAGTCGATTATTTTTTAAGAAACATTTCGCAAATGTATCAAGATACTGTAGTTAATAATGATACTAGCAAATTCTTCAAATTAGTAGGATTGTTTTTGATTTATGTTATTTATATCTAATAAGTATTAAAGCTCGAGGGACCACCCGTCATGACAATTACATAAATATGTAATAATAACGAACAATGTTTATGGCTTGTGTGTTCGTAAGTAATAATTTACAGTACAACCCTACCAAGTACTGTTATTACGAACCTAATTACACCGTACCTAATCAGGAATCATTTAGGTTTATCGTAATGTTTATTAATTATTAAATGACGATAAGACTTGTCACTTTGGTATTCCAATTAGACACTAATCTCAGTCAGAATAACTGTGGATCTAAAATTCTAATATTTTAAATTGTCACTTGTCATTATAAAAAGTTACTCACCAAAAAGTTTTTATTACTGCCGGCTGTATTTAGCCAAAAAGCACGTACACATTTTCCAAAAATCCCCAAAAAGGTTGAGCATAATTCTAATTAAACTTATAAGAATGCACTCCACTAGCACTGGCACGGTTTATGAAATAAAATTTTAAAATGTTACTTTTAGAACATAACACTCGGAAGTATGAATTTCGAACGTTCGATCGTGAAATCCAGAGGCGGGAAGCGTTCGTACAACACGCAATGCAATCGAAGACTGACTCGCTGCGCTGAACCCGGCCCGACTAAGTGAATCGAGAATGAAAAAATTGGAGGTACAGCGGACGCTGTTTGACAACGGATGTTAATGTTTATTAATGTTATACAATGCTAAGGAAAGAATTAGATCGCGACCAGAGATAAGTTATCTGTGGCTTATAAAATAAGTTCCTTATTTACATTACGACTCCAACGTCACTTCATATTTATTTTAGTTGATTATAATTTAAATTCAACTTTATTTAAACACAAATACTTTTTGTTTATTTGTATTAACGTGTTAGGATGACGATTAATTTTAAGCTAAAATAAACTTTGCATACAACTTATAGTGTTACTACTCAACGCTAGATGGCGCTGTTTATACAGTTCTACTATCGAACAATAGATGACAGTAAAACATATTATTGCAAAGTATGAAACTAATATATTATTTATGATATAAAATATAACTAAGTATGATTAATGTAATGAAAATATTTCAATCGTGTTTACAATCCATAATTCTGCTTATAACAATTACGTCATAAATAGACACCAATGATATATGTCTTGAACGGGGCAACATGTATATTTATACATATATGTACATATTGCCCTGTTCAAGATATATAGCGCCAACTATCAGGTGTAATTGTGATTAAAAATAAAATAAAACAATATCTCGTCCATGTGCGAGATTACATTCCACAATAAAAAGAGATCACACAAAAAATCATTTACATAATTCGTGTGACTCACGTTCGTTGAACGAGATGCATCAGAGGTATTCAAACTTATTTAAAATATTTCTCAGAAGCCGAAGGTCACATTTTTGTTCAGTTATATACAATACCTACATCCTCACATATTGAATGTTCATCAATACTTCTCTATATATACTTATATTTACAAAACTACCATCATCACCATATCAGCCATTAGAAGTCCACTGCTGGACATAGACCTCCCCACGAGAAGAGATTTTGCCCATAATTGCCGCGCTGGGCAAGCGTGTTGGCAGTCGCAGAGTGCAGCTTTCACGATGGGGATGCTGCTGTTCATCCCATCCTGTGCATTTGAGCTGCGCTGACTTGAATGGATATACCGCCATTTGTCGGTTCTGGTACTTTAATTGCCTCTTACGATACCTGATACAGAGGGAGGTACTATTCTACTCTGCCGGTACTTCACGGCTACAATAACTCAAATATCATTATATAATTATTTGTCCTGAGTGATCACGTGCCGGCAAGCGCAGCGTAGGGCGTCCACCCGAAAAACGCACATACGATCTCACTAAACCGTGAGATCGCGGTGAACTCAGGCCGTATAGAAACGGTCCGATTGGAGATTATTATTTTGGGATTAGATCTTGTGATGATATGTTATGATAATGATGAAGACGCTTACTATCACGCGAGCTGTACGCTTTGATTGTCGACTTGGTTTAAAAAAAAAGAAACAAACTTTTTTTGGACATTATTAGTCATATACTTCAGTCTTTACTTTGCCGTAAGGTACCGGCGAATAGTACCTCCCACTGCACCAAGTGTCGTAAGAGGCGACTAAGGTACCGCAACCGACAGATGGCGGTATATCCATCTGAAACAGTCAAGCTCGAATGGACAGGACGGGGATAGGCAGCAGCATCCCTGTCGCGAAAGATGCACTCTGAGATTGCCAACACGCTTGACCTCCTTTCTTGGAAAGGCCTATATCCAGCAGTAGACTTCTAATATGGTGTGATGACTAGTCTTGAATATACGCCGTCAACTAATTAACTAAACTGCGTCCAAGACAATATTTAATTGTCGTATCTTCCTGATCAGTAAAATCTCTGAGGCTTTCTTCGGAGTGAAAGACAGGTGGAGCGCTTATCTAGATGAAAAGTGGTCTAGCCATGATAACTGCTACGTCTTATTAATCCAGACAAGTGTATTTCTTGGTGAGTGGAGCTAGAGAAAGTGATGAGCCGGATTCAATGCTTAATTATTACCACCAGTTTTTCTTGCTATATATATATATATATATATATATAGATATATATATATATATATATATATATATATATATATACAATATACCAAATATACCAAAATATATATATATATATATATATACATATATGTATAATGCTTACTGGAATATATATTTTAAAATTAAAGGAAAGCGCCTTCCAAATCATCAAACGTTACAAGTGTATTAACATTTTAAAGCCAATAAGATATTTTATAAGAAATTAATTAACCATAATTAGTTAAAACAGGTAATTCTGCCTATACCAGTTGTATACGAGTCTGTTATATTCGAGATACGCTGTTACGGATAGTTATAGCGCCATCTGTCAGATCTGGTACTTCAATCCCGTCATATGGCGCTGGTACCTCGCGGCACATATTTATTAGGTGGGTGATGTTTAATAATGATTCATTGATTAAGTATATAAGCACTTTAGTATATATATGTATGTATAGATATTTGTACTCTGACTCAGCTTATCTATCACTTTATTTGTATTACAAGTGCATAGAAATATTTACATGGTGTTTGTTTGTTTATTTGTCTGTCTGTTTGGTACGCTTTTAATTCTTCGATGACGAACTGATTTTGATTAAACTCATATTTTTTATTTTAAATTTAACTTTAGTTAGGAAACATCCAATATTCCATTTTCAGATAAGAATATCAATACTTAATTCAAGGAAGTTTCGCAAAAACAGCTAAAAAAATATAAAACAGACAAAATACATAGCATATCCAAAATAATAGGAAAATATGGAGAACTTGTCCTAAGTCCTTTACTTGTACAATCAGATCAACACAAGTACAAGACCCTTGAACCGGCCCCTTGGTCCTATATCTTAGAAGAAATCTATATCGTGCGACAGATAAACTGTGCAAAAAATTGTGCCCCTCCAGACAATTATAAAGCCAGGTCTAACGAATATGTTAAATAAAATTGGCTATTTTATCCAGATCTAAATAGCCGTTAAAGCGTGAAAGAGTGTACAAACATACAACTCATCCGTACAATGTCGAATATTCGCGTTTGTAAAATTTAAAAAGAAATCTTAGGTTAAGGTTACTCTAAGCTACTGGTTCCAAACCTTCTATTGATCAAAGACTACGTCGATATGTTTATTGTCAACAGAGACCACGATGCGCGAGAAAAAAATACTGACTTAACCAAAAAAAAAAATCCGTAATCAAAACTCATCGGTATCATGCATTAACAATATTACTTTAATAGAAAATATAAAGTAAATTCGGGTAACATTTAATTTTTTCGTAGATGATAAAACGAATTCTGCCGAGATTAAAGTATAATAATAATAAATTCCCACAACATCTCAACATTGACCTGACTCCGTGGTAAGTAACATTTGTTCTGGATGGGAATCGAACCCACGACCAATGGCGCACAAGATCTGCACCATCGTGTCCGTTGTCGATTCGATTGCAAGAACTGTTTTCATCGTGAATCCGAATCGATATTATACGGATTTTATTTTCCGGACAGACCGTGATAGATCAATGTTACCAGAAGTCAAACAGGTAGGTTTTAAATCAAGGTAATGCTAGACTATGTTAGCAATCTTGGAACTGAATACAGCTGAGACTGGCATCTGTAATTTTTCCCCTGACCACTATTCCGATCCGAGCAAAACCGTGAGGTACCGACAGAGTAGAATAGTACCTCCCTTTGTACCAGGTGTCGTAAGAGGCGACTAAGGTATCAGAACCGACAGATGGCGGTATACCCATCTGTGACAGTGTAGCTCTAATGCATAGGTTAGGGATGGGCATTGGCATCCCCACAGCTTAGCTGCACACAGTTATGGTAAAAATTCTCTCTTTCTTGGGAAGGTCTATGCCCAGCCGTGGACTTTCAATGGCTTCAATGATGACTATTCCGATTCTTAGAGACCATTGGTTGAGGACCACTAATTTAAACGAACAAAGTCGCTGGTAAAAGCTATAAATTTGAATAAACACACGTTTTTTTCCGATTACGCTATTGATTAGACACTGAACAATGGTATCAGAAACCGTGGGATTATTGGATATTGTACTTGTATTGACGGGCCCCATGGCACAGATAATAGCGATTCTATCTTGTGCGCCAAGGGTAGTGGTTTCGATCCCCACCTAGGACAAATATTTATATGGTGTTGGTGTTTGTTCTGTACCTGTTCTATGCCTAATTTTTGTGTATAGCCGATATGCGTCATAGGGGATCAAAAAATAGAAGACAATAGAATAGAATTTACATGAAGTAGACTTCATACAAAAGGTCGTCTGCATTGGTACCTCAATCTAACCGATTTCTACCGCCAAATAGCAGTGGTTGCATTGCTGTGTTTCGGTCCAAAAGACGCAGTGAATTTACTGGGTAATGTGGCATAATATTCTCAAATCACAAGGTTCGAAACGCGTTAGTGATATCCTTGTGATATTACGACTTTCTATAGGCTGCAGTGATGTTTGCTATTCCCTGTATGCTTGTTTGTCGACCTGGTCTAATAAAAATAAAATTTAATTTGTATTACTTGTGAAATACATATCAACCTATTAATCAACTCAGAATAGGCGGTATATCCATCCGAAACAGTGCAGCTCAAATGCACACGGCGGGGATGGGTAGCAGCATCCCCGTCGCGAAAGCTGCGCTCAGCAATTGCCAACAAGCTTCCCCAGTGCGGCAACTATGGCCAAAATTCCCCCTTTCTTGGGGAGGCATATGTCCAGCAGTGGACTCTTAATGATATGTTGATGTTGATGATTATTATTAAAATCTATTCAGTAGATTTTGCATGAAAGAGTAACAAACTCACGTTTTACAAACATTGCTAATTCCATCAGGTTAATTATGCTTACACGTAATGTTACGATGCATTTTGCAAAACATTTTTATCAGACGGCAACGATTTATCAGTGTACTAAATCGATAGTAATTAACCACAAAATAATAATGCATTAACAGTGTTATCCATTAAATTGAATATAGATACGTCAGCGTTTTTATATTTCTTATAAGGCCAGATCGACAAACAAGCGTACAGTCCGCGTGATAGTTAGCTTCACGCTCGTGTCATCACAAGGATATCACTAGCATACCATTGCCAACCTTGTAACTTGATGATATTATGTTACAATATTTAAATTAACTGCTTCTCTCACTACACGGCTATTTGGCGGTAGAAATAGGTGAGAGTGAATTATCAATGCAGACGACCTTTTGTGTGAGGTCTAACGCATGTGTTTTATTGTTTTTACCGTACAAAAGCAGTTAATATATGAAAGTGAACATTGATTGTATTTATCAAATAGAAACACGAACTCTATCTGAACTGTGTTCTTCAGGGAAAGTTAGAATTAATATAATATTTAATTAAATATATTGTTTTGTTTAATACCATATTCGCTCCCTCTTGAGATAATGTTAGATAATGAATACTTGCCTACAGTATAGTATAATTAAAGTTTAAGAGAAACGAAACTAACTAATACGTATAATTTTATGATATGATGATGAGGATGAAACCTCAGGCCTCATAAAAACGTCTGCATTGGTGCCTCAATCTTACATAATTCTACTGCCAAACAGCAGTGTTCGCATTGCTGTGTTCCGGTTTGAATTGTGAGAGAGGAAACGAAATTATCAGATATATGAAATAATATCTTCAAGTCACATGGTGGGCAACGCTAGTGATATCCTTGTGAATAATACGAGCGTGAAGGACTGTATGCTTCTTTGACGATCTGGATAAAGAAAAACGCTTAATGATGATTTATTCATCTCACAAAATTAGATATTGTCTAATGGGCCATTCATAAAGTACACACAACTTTTACGATTTGTTGGACCCACTAATATCTAATAATTTATAACTGCCATAAATCATATTGGCCGTGAGGTACCGGCAGAGTAGAATAGTACCTCCGCCTGTACCAGGTGTCGTTTAAGGCGACTAAGGTACCAGAACCGACAGATGGTGGAATATCCATCATTAACAGTATAGCTCAAATGCGAAGGGCAGTGACAAGCAGCAGCATCCTCGTCATGATAGCTGCGCTCTACGTAGCCAATAAGTTTGCCCAGCGCGGCAATTATGGGCAAAATTTCTCCAATTTTGTGAAAGCATTTGTCCAGCAGTACACTTCTACTGGCTGGTATACTGACAAATCATATATTTGAATTTGAAATGTGATATCACAAAAATTTGCTACCCTCCCACCCCTTGTTACACCATGTCGCTGTTTGACCGTGTCCTTCGTGATTGACCTTGATAAATTTAATCAGAGCTTCGAATCTTTTCGAAAATGTATACAATGTTCTGACATTAATTTGCTTCCTAAATACCTTTAAGTAATTAGATTATAAATAACATACTTAAGAAATACCTACTTAAGATATCAATATTAGATTATAATGTGCTATATTTTTTGTAAAAGGTATTTCTAGTAAATATCATCTTAAATATAATTCAGTATTTTCTATGCATAAAACCTCTTAAAGTAAATAAGCATCTACTTCTTCTTTACCGATTCTTTCAAACTAAAAGTAAAACTATTTACTAGATATACAATAGTTATTACTAAAAACATAGTACAATATTTTAGTAGTTCTACTAGTTGGTACCGTAATCGGTAACAGTGATTCAACTTGAGTTGTAAGAATGGCAGGAAATCACGACTCGAATATATAGCCTTTTGTGTTTGCAAACGATTACATCGACAAACGATTTTTGTGCCTTGCAGTTTAATTTATCCATTAACTTGTACTGTGGGTTACTGGCGTAGAAATATAGAACTCTTTTTGTCCCAGGTATCGTTATAACACGAACTATTGTGCAACAGACTAGCAGTGTTGAGTTCCGGTTTGAAGGGTGAGAAAGGCCGTGGAATTAATGGGTAAATGTGACATAGTATCTTTAGTTCACAATGTTGGCGACACGCCAGTGATATCTTTGTGATGACACGAGCGTCTAAAGGCTGCGGTCACGTTTATTATCAAGCGGACCGCATGCATGTTTCCTGGTCTACACTAATATTATAAAGAGTAAAGATTTGTATTTTTGTATGTAATGAATAAACTCAAAAAGTACTAGACTGACATTAATAATTCTTATTTCATTAGAAAGCTACATTATCACTAAGTAACATAGGCTATATTTAGTACTAGATTACTATAGAAATCTTTAGAAATTCCTATTAAAACCAACCGAAGGTGTAAAAAAATTAGCTATAAAATGTCTTTCATCGCACACACTGCGAAGAGTATTAATGATAGGACAAAAAAATGTTCAACAATATTATAGATATCTACAAATAACTTCGCGAGACCATATGTCTAACTACTGTAATTACGTCATTATAACTACTTTTTTACATTTAACAAATTGATAGAAATGCCATTCAAAATCAGATCGTGTTAACTTATTCATTTTTCAAGTAGGATCTCCTGAAATATAATTTCGTATGTAAATTGACGTTTCGTTTCGTTGCCACCTACAAATACCACAGCCAACGTAGTGCACAGGCAAGATGAGCATACAATTTTTCTCTAATTTCGTGATTCATGGTCGTTTTAATTAGCATGCTTATTATTTAAATATATGTACCTATTTATGTCTACCCGTGCGAAGCCGGGACGGGTTGCTAGTTTCATAATATAAAAATGCAAACCGCAGTTGTATGCGCGTAGTTCGCTTTCTAATAAGAAGATGGGATTAAAATATAGTTTATGTTTTTTGTTGACAATACAATTTTTTATTAGCCAACGAGTTCTTGAAATCGATCTAGTTGTTTCTGATTTTAATTGTTACAAGCGTACAGAAATACATATTTCGTATACATATTTCCATTTTAGGTAGGATCACAATTTTTTTTTGTTAATATAATGTAGTCTGTGCATTCTTTTAGTGAAAATAAATCAATAATTAGTTTTGTCTTTTTTGTGTCTTTCATTACAAACAAATATATATTAAGATTTTATATATAAATATACTCTTTTTAATATTAATATAGAATAGTAATAAACAATAATTCTAAGAAGAAGCTCTACATGATAGCTGATAACTTCGAGAGTTTGATTCATATGGTCTTAACATTATAAACAAAACCTATTTATTTTCCACCAAAACATCACTAATGCCACGCTTGCACATGTTTTCGTGCCATAGAGAAGGGCAGAAAAGAATAGAATAATGCCTTCCCCTGAACCAGGTGTCGTAAGAGACGACGAAGGTACCGCGGCCGACAGATGGCGGTAAATCCACCCATAACAGTGTAGCTCAAATGTATCAGGATGCACTAACACTGCGATTGCCCCCAGCCCGGAGATTATAGGCATATTTCCCCCTTTCTTGGTAATAGTACAGTCCGACGACACGTCGCATATTTTTCAGAATAATTTAAAATCATAAATTGTCCGTTTTAGCTAATCCTAACAAATGCGTTAAAACCGCTTCACTCCATCTCGAATTTTTCGCTTCGCTGACAACACCGTCACACTCAGTTATGTTCTATTGTCTAGATTGCACATGTACGCGACACATCGACAAGTTGGAGATTTAATATTTTTTAATATTGACGCATTAACTACTCTCAATGAAACCACCGTTTCAACGGCTTTTAAACGCTGTATATTTATCAATTTTTGTTCAACGTTTCGTCTTGTTTCAAGATTGTTAACAATATAATAATAAACTTTATTTTCTAACCTGACCTAAGACTGCAGTCTAAGGTGAGGTGAGCAAAGAACTGCTTGTATTTCGGATCACCAGATTAACAAAGACTAAAGTATAAAAACTAACTCGTGCCTTAATTTTGCTATTAATTCCAGTGGCTATGACTAACTACTGAATTATTCTATTACAAATATGAAAGCGAAAGTTTTAAAAGAGGACGTTTGTCCCTTACGAAAAATATATTGAATAAGGCCGATAGCTCTTACGGTTCTGGGTCTAGGGTTTAGATCCCTTCCTAGTGCCAACTTTTAGTCTCTGTTCTGTGCCTGAGTGTTAAATTATTATTATAGTTGCAATTTCTCTGTTGTTCGATATCTATAACATTGCTTTCCTATTTTACCGTTGCGTAAGCTGCGTTCTGAGATTGTCAACGCGCTTGTCCCCCTTTCTTGGCTTATGTCCATCTAAGTAGAATATTACTTCCCTCTTAGTCACCTAAAGTGTGTGAGAACCGCTGGTCATATCCAACCGCAACAGCATAGCTTAAAAACAAACCAGAGCAACAACCTTTATGACAAACAAGCATATGGTCCGCGTAATATCAAGCGTCACCACAGCTTACAGACGCTCGTATTATCGCATTGATACCACTAGCGTGTTGCCAGCCTTGAGATTTAGAGAAATTAAGTCATTACCCAGTAATTTCACTGCCTCTGCCCTTTAAACCGGAACAACAATTCGAACACTGTTGTTTGGCGATAATAATAGATAAAAGTGAGGTACCAACGCAGACGACATTTGTTTGAGGTCTACCTCTATGCTGGTCCAGCTCAAGGTATAAATCCACTAAAATATGTATCTCTCAGGACGCCTGTACCCGGCAGTAGGCGTTTTATGGCTTCCATGATGATATCAGCCGTTAGATATAGCTGGAGGATCGCTTTGAGATCTAAGTCATATTTTAGTTCTGTAATTTTTGGGATTAATTATTATATAAAATCCAAATAATTATGGATTTTTGGTATATTTTTTTTAAGTCAATAAAGCACATCTCTAGCATATAGTCTTTTTATGTAAAAATCTTAAAAAGTCTTAAAAAGCTGTTTGAAGATTTATCTTAAGATTAAAAATAAAAAGTTGTGTTTGATATATTTTACTGTTTTTTTGTTACCACTTTCTATTACCAATACAACCCCGGGGTTGCGAGATTAACTATAGAAAATCTTGATATCCCGGAATTAGAATAATCGACCAGGATCGAATCCTCTTGACACAGTCCTCATATCAAAGAGGATTTTGCTTAAAACAAGTCGCGCTGTGCGTTAGTAATTGATTGTTGCTGTCAATCTCAACCCTGTTTTATTAAAACTGCGCAAACCCATGACATGAATAAAAATAGACTTCAAATTTCATTTAAAATAATAATAAGTTTTTAGATTCGGTCAAGATTATTAAGAAATATCTCATTAAAACCTTGATCAGTGCAATACTTGTGAGACAATTTACCGTTGCAACAATCGCGGAACAAGACAAGATGCCAGCATTTTTGTTTCCTTGAATAAATTCCACGAGGGTGAATTTCATCAAAACATTTGCCTACCTCTGAGAAATCCTTTAGACCAACTATTCCTCGCGGACCACAGCTTGTTACAAAGTGAACATTCTTTATATTCTTGCATGAAACACTGTTTAGGAATTCTCAGTAAGCTCAAGTATTTCCTACAAAACCTTTGTGCCGTATCTTCATACAATAATCAACGTTATATTACATGTAAATAAAATTGGTATTTCAATGCCGGCCGGATATATTGTTTCGAACAGGTAAGATTATAACATCAGGAAAAACATTGGTTTTGTTGTTAACGTGTGAATGGCTGTCGATCTTTTTTTGAGCACATAAATAGAAAGTTTTTGTTTAATCCCTTTGTTAACGGTACCCAAGTTATTTACGTGAATGCTTTCTGTCCGTTTAAATAGCATTGTTTCCAGAATTCTGTTGTCATTTGTAGACATTTTGAATATTCGAATGTCTATCCATGACTTTAAAATTTCGATCTTGTGGAAATAGTAATCTTGAACGTTACGCATTCTGGTATAACATCTGTCCCTCTTGAGAATGATTGCCGTTAAAAAACGGTTATATGAAACGATGTTTAAGTACTGCGGAACGTCAGACAACAGAGAATTCACAAATATAATACTTAAAACTTATATACATGTTCTACACCCAGACACAGAAAAATTTACTTAAAAGATTAACTGGGGGGTGGAGGGGTGCCTAATAGAACACTGCACGGCCCACTTTTAATTTGTTCAAATCGAAATAACGTTATTGTTCGTTGTTGTCATGGTTAGAAAAAACTGAACCGCGATCAATTATTTATGCTATATATTATATTATATATATATAAACCAAACACGAACAGTTTGACCTTGAGTTGGCATGCAAAGTTAATTAAATTACGGATGAACAGACAAACAAATTAAGGCCACTCTGTAGTATTTTTAAATGTGAAGTGAAACTTGCGACCCGTCCCGGGTTCTCATGGGTAAAATGATAGACAAAAGCCATTGCAAACTTTTTTGTAGACCTTTCTAAGGTGTACAATACTGTAGGACTTCATTTCTGTCTCGTCAGGCATCACGTCCCGGCGGTTGTAAAGTAATCGCAAAAAAAATGTGCCTATTTATGACAATACATTGCAAAGTTCAAAAAATTCAGTGTTTCTCTACTATATAATGCATGTATTATACATATACGATTCCTCTTGTTTTATATACCCCTTTAGGGAATGAATCTTCAAAAAGCTTTAACGCTTTCATACTTTACATAAGACTTACTAACACGTGGACTGTATGCTTGTTTGTCGACTTGATCTAATAAAAAAACCTTTAGAGAAGTCTATTGCAAATAAATGTAGTTGCATTCCACAATCATTCCACCTAGATATACTTGTACACGTTTTATGGCATGATTGATGCCAACAACACGTATTACAAACCGGTTCCTATGCTGGGGAGGGGATTATTATTTATATTTACTCTGTTAAAGCAATTCAAAGATATTACAAGCATTTGAAGGTTATATATGTATATATATAGAAGCCTTTGGAGGCAAACTCTTTGGTCTAATTGCGCGTGCAAAAGCATGTAAGTCACATGGCTCCTTTTTTAACTTTAAGATGTTTCTATCACGCTATCTATCTTTATGCATTCTTTATTTTATAGTGTTAATAGATTCATCATTTTTGCCGATTCTAAAATACATTTATACATTAATTATTATGAATGATAATATAATCAATTTTTAACGGTTTTAAAACCTGGTTTGTTTACCTTTTTAAAATTTTTAGGACTACGTTTCGGTTACGTTGCGGCAACCGTTTTCAAGACTTACAAATGATCAATAAGACATTACTTTTATATATATATTTTTACTGAATTTTACACTAGATCTTATACATCGACATGATTCCGAAATAAGTCGCTTGATGCACTTGTGTTACAGACGTTTAACAGAGGAATGTTTCCTAACAGACGAGTCACAAATTAAATACAAAAATACATGTATTTAACACCCAGACGCAGACACAAATATAATTATATCAATATTTGGGTGGGGATCGAACCAACGACCTTTGGCGAAATAGGTAGGATCACCAATAACCTTAGCTATTTAGCTGCAACAAATATATAAAACTACATAAATACGAAGCGTAATAAATTTATTCTATACGTAGACTAATATTAAAACTCCTAAGATCCTATCTTGTGCGCCAAAGGTCGTGAGTTCGATTCCCACTCAGAGCAAATATTTATATGATGATATTTGTGTTTGTTCTGTGCCTAGGTGCTAAACATATGTAATTAAGTGGTGTTAAATATATTTATATAATGAAGAAGCAAACTAGCATATGGCTTGATGGTAAATGTCTCCGCAGTCTATAGACACTCGCGTCATCACTAGCGTGTCGCCAACCTCGTGGACTGAAGATACAGTTTACAAGGCGACATATAAGCCCAGTCGTTTTATTGCCTCTCTCAATCTTTAAACCGAAACACATCAATGCGAACACTACGATTTTATCTTTAATTGTAATCTCTGTCTCTCTTGAGGTAACTGATAATAATATCACTTGAAACTATCACAGTTATTAAGAGATTTAATTGATCTGCTTAGTATTGTTCACCTTAAAGAGGTCTACAAAAAAGTCCGTAGTGGAATATCTCAATCTCTTAGGGATAACCCATAATAACTATATATTTTAATCGTTTTATCTGTGCGAAGTATCCGAGCGCTTCACTGTTTATTATATTACCATGGAGAGTTATTACTTTATAAATATTTATGAAATAACGAGAACTATACTGTAGTAGGTACTATAACGAAAACTGGATCTCTGAGAGTGACCTTTGCTCCGAAAAATATAAAACCTGTTAATAAAGTTGGTGAAGGCCTTATGCTCGCGGTATAATGCTACATGCTTTTAACTGTCTTAAAATCTAGTATTCCAATAATTTGCACGAATAACGACACAACACAAAAAAGCAGATTAAAATTTCAATAAAAGATACTGTAATTACTGTCCGTTAGTGTTCTTTTTTGCACATCAGCGACTCTATTGCAGACTGCAAGAATTACGACACAACACAAAATAAATCTAAACTCAAAAATAGAACCTATAATTAGTTGACATTAGAGCTGTTTTTTTTTTACATCAACTATTTTGGAGTTGCAAAGTGTTATTGCGATAGAACAAGTTTTGTTCTTAGCTAATTTATGTTAAATATTTGAAATGTATTAGCTCTCGGCTTGAATCTATAGTTGCGATAAAGTTATTGATAGAATGCGAAAGGCGTCCATTTGTATTATCATGAGGCAGACCTCTTATAAAGGTCGCAATCATTGATACCTCACTCTCACCTTTTTCTACCGCCAAATAGCAGTGTTCTACTATGATCCGGTTTGAAGGGTGAAAGAGGCAGTGAAATGTGATATAATATCTTCGACCACTAACAAGGTTGGCATCGAGCTAATGATATCCTTGGGATGTTAAAGGCGATCATAGGCTGCGGTGGCTTACTATACTATACACGGAATATATGCTCGTTTGCCGACCTGGTATATATTCGATAGTTTGGTGATATTCGAGTCATGAATTGTTTGGTGCCTAGGTATACTCTTAAGGTTTTTGTTTAGTATCAGGGAGTTTCCGGAACGTAATATGAAATAAAGCACCAGCAGAACAGAATTTCAGGCAGAAAGCAAATTCTACTAATTTTATGAACGTGAAAGTTTATACAGATGGTTGTTACTGTTTCACGGCGCTGGAACAACTGCATAGATCTTAATTAGGTATGGCAGTCTGATTACTGATTATCTTCAAAAACACATTTTTTATCACGAAAACATGGTCATGTGGGATGGATTTGACTTATTATCTATCACTAGAGTCGGGATTCATTTTTACCCATCAAAGAACGACAGAATTCTTCCTGGAACAACAAGAATTCCTCAAGGATTAGATATATAGGTATCTACGGACCATAGTTGCAGAGAGAAAGTGAGTCAGATACAATTGAATGTGTATTTTCAATTGAATATTATAAAAATTAGAAAGTACGTCTACTATTTTTCTGTTTATTACAATTTCACGGTTTAACTGGTGACCGAATAATTTGATATTTTATATATAAATACCATGATTGAGGGAAAGACAAAGCCTATTTTTGATAGCTGGGAAATTTCTTGAACAACACCAAATGGGATATAGTGGCATAAAGCTAGTCAGAAATGTATATGTATACAAAATATGTGTTAATATTTTTGTAGTTGTTGATAATGATAATAGTTTTTTTTTTACAATTACGTATATACCTAACGCATTAACATCGTGTTCAACCGCACGATTAATGTATAATTTATCGATGATTGTACCTAATGAACCTTGGAAATAACAGCATCCTATGTTTAAAATTGCCAAGTTACGATTGCATTTTGAACTTTAATATCAAGTAATTAAGGACGTATACTTTTATGTGACGAAACACAGCTGTTAACTAAATTAAACAGCTTTAAGTTGGATAATGATTAAAAGAAATTGATAAAGTCATTACGCTCACCGCAATGTCCAGTGTGGATGTTGATGACAAGTCAATGTGGTATACTCCTGGTTCGTTTGTTGCTGGCACCACTTTGGTGCTTCTCTTCGGCATCCTAAAACACGTTACCACTTTGTACGTACGCACCATCGTTGTAAGTAAACACTTTTAATTCATAAAACGAAGAGCACTGCTTCCGTCAAACACTTCGCACTGAGGTACACGTTTGTATCACTTGCAATTCAAATCTAAAATAACATATCACTTCTCTATAACAAGCGAATCAAACACGGCACATTTAATTCAAGAACGGAGTAGCGAATTAATTTTAAAACTGGAAAATCGAACGCGGGCGTGCAAATATCGATCGTGTTTTGTTTAACGTGCGCCCGCGCAAGGTAAGCGCGATAGAATGACAGGTTTAGGTCATTACGCCGAGGAACGTCGACACGGGTGGTTGCCGCTGACTCAGCCCACCCTGAGCCATGGCTTTGCGAGATATTCAGATAGCGTGGTGACGTCATCGCGGCCATCATTGTACGTTGGAAAACAATTGAATGTCGTAAAACACCATGTGTTGCAAATAAATATAGCATTCAAGTTAAGCTTGAAACGTTTTCCTTTCATTTGGATGTAAAGGATAAACTTATATTACCTATGTAATAATAAAAATAGGCACGTTAACTTAGTACTTTCCTGTTGAACTAAAACAGCCTTTGCTTGAGTTTTTTTAAATTAAATGTAATACAATGGAGATTTTTTTTAAACTAATGCTGGATTACTGAAACATGAATTTTAACGCTGCTGGAGGCGTTTAAAAATTATAAAAATCACTGTGTTTTCTGAATATTAAAAATATTATGTTTGCGTGAATTAGGTCTAAGTAAATATAGTATTAACAAAACTTCAACCAAGGACCTTTGTACATAACTTGTTTCTTTTATTTTTAACAAACAAGGCGTTATAATAATAAAGAAACAATAAAGTATACTATTCTGCTCTTCACCTTATGATATAATTTGTGTAAGAATAGGGGATATAACTCTTTGAAATTTACAAAAATAATTAATAAATGGTGTCATAAGAGGCGACTATTTCCAGCAGTGGACATCCAATAGCAGGTATGATGAATTAAAAAAACAACAATACCGCGCCTTAACTATAAGGGTTGGGAACTTGAAATTTAGCCCAGGCGTTCTTTTTAGAGAGCGTATATGAGCACTAATAATGGTTTTTTTTAATTCAACACCTAAACCTATAGAAGTATAAGTGTGTAGTGTGTGTAAAGTTAGTGTGAAACTTTGATGTTTCTAAGATCGTCGATCTAAGAAAGTCATGAAACACGTGTTGAATATTTTTTTGAAAAATCACAACTTAATACGAGTGAAACTGCGGGGCGCTGCTATAATTAATAATTCTTAAACTCGATTGAGTAATAGATATAAATAAAAAGTATTTCTTTCGATAAATTATTACCTTTGCGTATCACGATTTTCTCACACATATGTGATAGGAGTAGAACGCCTAACACAACAGTGTGAAAAAAATACCACATTTCCGTTTTTTGTATGAGTTTGTTTGTTTGAGATAATAACAATTATCTAAGACTGGCTTTCCTAAAGTACTGATACAATATCAGGCCGGAGACAGGGTGAACATAAAATTTCCAAGATTTGGTTTGGTTGGGCGACTTCTTACTTGAAGGAAACCTATTACAAAGTTCAACCCACTCTCATCTGTTTCTACTGCGAAATAGTAATGTTTTACTGTGTTCCGGCTTGGAGAGTGAGAGTGGCAGTGAAAATACTGGGTAAATGTGACGTTGTATCTTCGGTTCGCAAGGTTGGCGACACTTTCTGATGACATGAATGAGTGTTTATAGGTTACAGTCACGTTTGTCATCTAGCGGTCATTATGCATGTTTGCTGAATTCATAATATATTAAAAAATTATAATAATAATTCGTGCGACATTACTACAACTGACATTCTAGTCATGCTATTTTTAAGTGATTAACAACTGTTTTAAAAGCTAAGTTCAAGTTAGTAAGTTCAACTTCAACACAGATTCAACGCGTGACGCAGGCGTGAATTGCCACGTGGTTGGGAACCCGCGGTACCCAATGGGGTATTGTGGGTTCCTTACCGTGCCGTACTCTCGACAGTAGAACATGTAGTTCCCTATCTACTCGAGTTCCAGAGGTATCGCTTAGACCGCGCAATGTTCTGTAGGATTTTCAAAATTAACTACAAATTGATTCTCTAAAATTACTAAGAATTGACATTTAGAGTTCACTTGTATCTTTTCATCATCATCATACCAGCCATTGGAAGTCCACAGCTGGACATAAGCCTCTCCAAGAAAGGAGGTTTTTTGCCCATAATTGCCGCGCTGGGCAGGCGTGTTGGCAATCGCAGAGCGCAGCTATCGCGACGGGGATGCTGCTACCCCTCCCCGCCCTGTGCATTTTAGCTGTATTGTAACAGATGGATATACCGCCATCTTTCAGTTCTGGTACTTTCGTCGCCTCTTACGACACCTGGTGTAGTGTAGTAGGTATTATTCTTTTCTGCCGGTAACTTACGGCCTACTTTGGTTTAGGGTATCAGAATATATATAAAAATTTCACAATGTTAAAATCTTACTAATATTATAAAGCGGAAGAGTTTGTTTGTTTGTTTAAACGCGTTAATCTCAGGATCTTCTGGTCCGATTTGAATAATTCTTTTTTTGTTGGATAGTTCATTTACAGAGGAAGGCTTTAGGTTATATAACATTACGCTGAGACCAATAGGAGCGAAGCGTCAGTGGGAAATGTTGCAAAAACGGGGAAAATTATTCACATTTGAGGTCTTTTGTCGCATGCGCTGCATAAACGGTTTAAGTTATTCAAAAACTATGTACGAAAGAATTATTCCTTTTTCAATAATAAAAAAGAAGTCCACGACAGTATTTGTCTATCTCTCAAGATTTACTCATAATAACATTATTTGTCGAAGAAGGCTTGCTACCATTATGATGTGCAAGCAGGCCGCGCATCGGCGGGTGAGGGGGAGGTGGGCCTCGCCCCACCGCCGTGCTTGCCACTACCATTCGCGAGTGTATCTTTGCGAGGTACCATGCTGCGCGGCTTAGACGCATGGTCGGCTTCCTACGGAACGGTTAAATACAGCGTGCTTTATTTTAAACAAAAGCAAAAATATAATTTATGTCGAAGTACTTTGACCCATTAATTTATAAATATTATTTTTTTACATTTTATTAAAAAAAATGTTATTCACGATTATACAATAACATGAACCAACGTGAGCAATCAAAAAATAATCTATATAGAGTTTCAGATTACCACGCGAACGAAGTCGCGAGCACAGCTTGTACACATATACATAAATCTTAACGTCAATCCGCCATTGAAGCAGGTGATGATCTTCGATGCGCCCTCTACCAACTTTATTGGATCAATGTCGATAGAGGACGCAGCTTTTCATGTTTAAAATAATTACATGCTATTTCATTACATGTACATCTTGCTAGAAAAAAATACTGCTAGCATAAAACTATGGTCGTGTTCTTAAGAGATGATGATCGACTGCATGTAAGCACATACAGATCAAAGAATCTCACGCTCGCAAGCATTTCTAACAGTCTGTACTCAGCTTCAATTGTTTGATAATTTGATAAGTACCTGCAATTGGTACCTCAGTGTCATCTATTCCTACCGCCAAACAACAGTGTACTATGTTCCTATTTGAAGGGTGAGTGAGGCTGTGTAATTACTTGGTTATGTGTCATAATATCTTCAAATGACAAGGTTGGCAACACGCTTGTGATATCCTTGTGATATCCTTGTCATAATCCGAACGTCTCTAAGCTGCGGCGACGCTTACTGTCACGTGGTTCGTGTTTGTTTCAGTTATCACTTTGTGTCTCTGTTTATCTAGAGGCTTTATCTCGAAGGTGTAAAGATGTCAAGTTGAAATTAAAACCATATAGGTACAGTTTGTTTATCTGTGAAAATAGTGAAATATTCTAATTTAAGATAATATTAACAAGAAAAACAACTTGTCCCCGGCTTCAGGCGAGGCTTGAATCTTTACCTTACCTTTTTCATGTCGAGCCGAGTCACTGCATTGCGTTACAGTAGCGTACCAGCACCTTAGCAGATATGCCCAATATTGAATGTTAAATGTACACTACGTTTTAAAGCCTTGTTGTATATATATATAATAGGTGTGTATAAATAAATATTAGGTTAATAATAGGTTTTGGAATGGAGATCACGTACCTGCAAGCGCAGCGTAGGGCGTCCACCTGCAAGATGGTCAGACGATCTGACTAACACCGCAGGATCACGCTGGACACAGGTATACAACCGGTCCTATTGGAGATTACTTGGGGAGGCCTATATCCAGCAGTGGACTTCTTTTGGCTGATATGATGATATGAAATAAATATATTTATTTAAAAACAGGGTTTATTTAAGTATGCGGCGACCTGCCGCCACATTCTTGTTGACGATTCACTTTTATATATTACGGGCGCAATTGCGCAGATGATAGTGATCCTATCTTGTGCACCAAAGGTCATGGGTTTGATCCCAAATCAGGATAAATAGTCTGGGTGTTAAAATATTTAAGTAGTATATTTGTTATTCCTCAGTTTTCTGGCGTCCTTAAAATAAGTGCATGAAGCGAATTACCACGCAGTCAAGTCAATGTATGAAATGTTGTGAATTTTTTATTTATACTTATAAATATAACTTATCCATGATAGTTCACCAATGGTCTAGTTTGTATCACATCACCTATAAATACTGTTAAGTATATACTATTAACAGTCGAAAGTAAAATTGGCCAATACGCAAGGCCTATCAGCGACCGAGAGATGAGTATATGAATTTCAAATGCGGTATTATGCCAGTGAAAGTTTCTCACGAGAATACCGACACAATTCAATGCTTTGCTTTATCAAACTAGTCTGTCCCCACGGCTAGATATGATTGTTATAATTAGAAACAATATCTTAAGTTATCTATATTTTGCTAAGAAAACTTCTTTTGTACATACCGGCCCTTGGAAACTAACCCATAATAGAGATACCAGCAGAGTAGAGCAAACCCTTGTCTTCCTTGGAGTATTTAAGTATGCATTGATTAATTAATTAATATTTGTCTACGTGGTCTAATAAAAAAGTAAATGTATATATGAAAGAGCCGCCGTCCCTACGGCCCCTTGCCACACTATCGGGGACCAATACCAGCGCAAGCACAGGTTGCGGCAGGTCTTAAATATAAAACAAGGCCCAATAACGCGTAGATAAGTATACCAGGTTTATTTATATCGGATGTTATAAAAGGAAGTGAGGTACCGGATCCAACAGATGGCGGTATATCCACACACACTATAACACTCACTATGCACCACAAATGTCGCTCAAACATCTCGTCTCGTCTCGTGACGACAAAATGTAAAAAAAATATTAATAATAAACAAATCCTATTATTAGCAAAGATCTTTATTTCGATCAAAAGTTCTAGAATATTCTCAACTCTTCGATCCGCCGGAACAGCTTGATCTTCATCTGTAGCACCGCGAGAAGCCAGTCAGCCGGCAGAAGAACCTCACGCACGTCGTGGTCTATATAAGAACCTTCCACCCTGAACACCAGCTGTGGAGAAAATACCCGTGAGATCTTGAAAACATTCAGATCTTCTTGCATGCTGGAATTGATAAGAAGAGTAGTTTTATCTGGGCTACTACACTGCATAAGTACCTTGCAAGAGTAGAGTACTAGCAGAGAAGAAAAGTGCTACCTGTACCAAGAGTCTACTCGAAACAGCGTAACTACCAGGGAGAGGGGGGGGAGGAGGATAGGCAGCAGCATTCCCCTCGAAAAGCTACACTCTACGATTGCCACCACGTTACCCGGCTCGGCTTATGATCGAAATGATATTTGTGATATTTGCCTTGAGGTACCTCAAGAGTAAAATAGTACCTTCTCCTGTACCGAGTGTCGTAACGACTAAGTTACCACAGCCGACTGGTGGCGGTGTATCCATTCGAGATAGTGTAACTCAAATGCACAGGATGGTAATAGGCAGCAGCAACTACGTCACGATTGCTGCTCGGTGATTAACACCACGCCTGCCCAGCGCGGCAATTATTTGGGAAGGCCTATGTCCAGCAGTGGATTTTCAATAACTGGTATGATAATAATGATGATGTTGTAACATTGTAACAAGCATGTTAAATAAAATAGTATTTAGAATTTTTAGATTTTCAGAAACAATTTTAAGTTTAATTTTTTATAAGCTGGATAATATTGTGTATATAAATGAACAAAAGAGAAATAAAACATTCGCCTAACGAAGTAATTTCACTTTTATTTAATTAATCGATTGTATTAGTTACAGATTTGTGCGAGTGGTAACATTTTAATAGGTACTAAAGTAACATCTTTTAACGTTAATTAGGATTGCATTATGGACTGCATTATGATTTTGTAAATTAATGCTTATTGATTTTAACAAACAGACAAACTGATTCGAAACTACTAAATAATAATAATATACTCTTTGTTTTAGACCAATAAAAACAACACAAGTAGGTACATCACAAAAACATGGAATAGTAGGTACAAGAGCCTTATCGCTAAATGCAATCTTACAAGCAGTCTTTGGATATAAATAATGTTGAAGCTGGTGGAAGTTTGAGGTGTATTTAGTATAACAGACAAACATAAACATTTAAACTAACATTCAAATACATATAAAAGGACATAGTTACAGAAGAAAGGAAATCAAAGTGAGAGATAATACTCCTTCACCATTGTCTTAAAAATAGAAAGAGAACGAGAAGAACTGGCTTCGAGGGGGAGCGCATCGCAATACTTTTCTTCAATAATAGATATAATTTTTATCTATTGGACATTGACTTCTACGTGTAATTGTCATGGTACGATTTGTATGCGGCCCTCATCCAGCTTGATCCTGCGGATCTGCGGACGAGAGTAAGATCGAGCACAATAGTATCCCACCCGGTACTAAGACACGTCGATAGTGGCTGACTTATCGGAAGAAATATTATTTAATTATGATAAATACACACTGGACTTATTTGTAAATCTAAAAAAACGACATTTAAAGTTTACTTATATCATCTCTTGAATCATATACATTATTTTAAGATTTCATAATATCAAAATAAAAAAATTATAAATGTTAATGTCAACCCGTCATACGCCTTTCAAAGAAAGGAGAAATTTTAGGTAGGCGAACGTGTTGGCAATGATGGAGATGCTGCTGCCCATCACTGCCCTGTGAACACTGCCCAGACACGGAACAAGCACGAATAATTATATAAATATTTGTCCTGGGTAGGGATCGAACTCAGGACCTTTGGCGCAGAAGACATGATCATTGCGCATAGCTGTGCCACAAACAGCATTGCTATGTTCCGGTTAGAAGGGAGACAGGCAGTGAAGTTCCTAGTAATAACATCATCATACCAGTCATTAGAAATCCACTGTTGGACATAAGCCTCTTTAAGAAAGGAGTTGCCCATAATTGCCGCGCTGGGCAAGCGTGTTGTCAATCGCAAAGCACAGCTATCGCGGCGGGGATGCCGCTGCACATCTCCACCCTGTGCATTTGAGCTGCACTGTTTCGGATGGACATACCGCCATCTGTCGGTGCTGGTTCATTAGTCGCCTCTTACGACACCTGGTACAAAGGGAGGTACTATTCTACTCTGGCGGTACCTCACGGCAAATAACATAATCTCTTGAAATCATAAGGTTGGTAACGCGCTAGTGATATCCTTGTGATAATACGAGCGCTCGAAGGTTGCGGTGACGCTTACCATCTTTTTTACTAGACAGACAAATAAAACATACAGTCCACGTGATAGTAAGCGTCACAGCAGCCTATAGACGCTCGGGAAATCTTTTATTTCCTATTTAGAAAATTGTCAGATTAGCCAGTAATGTCACTGCTGTTGGCGGTAGAAATAGGTCAGAGTGAGGTACCATCGTGCAGATACTTATTGCCGAATCAGTCCCCATAAAAAAATTTGATTGAAAAAAGAGTATAGCATCTATTCAACATGAATCGTTTAATTACGCAGTAAATAGCGGACGACTATAAATTAAACCTTGAAATATATTTAGTGGTAATCAAACGTGCCAAACGAGGCATCAAATAACTATATTTATAAGTCAATCTTCATTAATTTTTAATCATAAATCACGGCTGAGTTAAAAAAATATGTCATAAAATTCAATTTTTTTTTGTAGCCGGTCATTAATTTCGTAATGGTTTTGATTACTGAAAATACTTAAATAATGTAATACCGTAACCGTAAATATTTGTTTGTTCTGTGTTTGAGTGTTAAATAGATGTATTTAAGTAGTATAATTGTGATTCCTCTGTTGTCTGATACCGTCAGCGTCTCATTAGAGTAACATTGTTTATCATAATGATACATTTATCAGAAAAAAACATAAAAAATTGGAATGGAAACTCAATAGATACCTTTGGGGCTCCCATCAGTTCCTGTGGTAGTATTTGCTTGTTTTCAACTCTGAAGAAGACTGAAGCAGTGGCTTGAGGTATCGGGTACGCTACAGTCGGCTGGCTAAATATTGCCTGGAACAATTCATTATTATCAGAAGGTATTTGACATGAGGCAGATCTTAGACAAAGGTCTTCAACATTGGTACCTCACTCTCACTTACGTGTTCCAGTTATCCATAAGAGATGGATATATATCACCGCGAATCGCGGTATACCCCGCGCTATTTTTTAACCTTTTTATGGTATACAATACTGTAGTACAATATTTTGATTTATCTAGTCGAGTTCAGCCAGCGTGTGCAATGTGATCAATGTTTTTTTACGAGATCAAATTCATTATCATCATACTAGCTACTGGAAGTCCACTGCTGGAGATAGCCTCTCCAAAAAAGTAGGTTATTTTGCCCATAATTGCCGCGCTGGGCAAGCGTATTAGCAATTGCAGAGCGCTGCCCATCCTGTGCATTTGAGCTGCACTGTTTACCTGCACGGGTGGATATACCGCAATCTGTTGCCTCTCTGTCGGCATCAAATTAGAATTTCTCTACTCAATTATGCACGCAATTATGCATTTCTGCATATATAGAACCTCTTGAATCACTCTTCATCAACATTTCTAAGCATATATAAGATTAGACAGTGGAAAGCGACATAATAACTATGTCCGCTGTCTGGTATTGTCAGACAGGTGTTCTCTGCTATATAAGTTAGCATAAGTATCAATTTATATAATTTTGGCATTTTCTTTTTTCTGTGTTCTATTATGAACAAAATGAAATGAAAATAAATGATTGTACATTTAGACGTAATCCTTAGTTAATTTAATTAAAATATTTTTTGTGCATAATGAAGAAGATCTTTAAATTCAATTTATTTCTCATGTAGTCATCGAATATACTATATGGGAGATAAATTGAATGTAACTCACTATTTCTACCGCCAAATAGCAGTTCGCATGGCTGTGTTCCGGTCTGAAGGGAGAGTGAGACAGAGCACATACTAACTAATGTGGCATGATATCCTCAAGTCACAAGGTTGACAACGAGCTAGTGATATCCTTGTGATATTACGAGCGTCTATCGGCTGTAGTGACGTTTACTATCACGCCGACTGTACCTATGCTTGTTTGTCACCCTGGCCTGATAAAAAAACAGACCCACTTACTGTTAGAACTTCACCGGCGATAAGATTTATTCATACAATAAAAACTATAAATACTTACAAACCACATGAGATAAGTACTAATCAATGACATGAAGGTAAAGCCAAGGTCCTTAAAATAATGTTTGCTTTCACCGGCCGCCAACATATTCCGATCATAATTTTAACGCCAGAAAGAGGTAAATAGGCTTTTAGTTGGTACATACAAAACTTTCAAATTCCACCGCAAACTCGGCCATAAGTTTTCACTGTAGTACAACTATTTAGAGCGGTTTATTCAGATACTTAGCCGCGAGGTACCGGCAGAGTATAATAGCACCTCCCCCTGTACCAGGTGTCGTAAGAGGCGACTAAGGTACCAAAACTGACAGATGGCGGTATATCCATGCAAAAAAGTCAGCTCTAATGTTTAGGGCGGGGATGGGTAGCAAATTCCCCGTCGCGAAAGCAGCGCTTTGCGATTGCTAACACGCTTGCCCGGCGCGCTAATTATATGGGCAACATACCTCCTTTCTTGGGGAGGCCTATGTCCAACAGTGAACTTTTAATGGCTGGTATGATGACTCAGGCACTCAATTGTTTTAAGTATATTTGTACCCAAACGTTTGCCACGTGTACTGCCTCATCGTTGTTCTCAAAATAATAAATAGTTTTATATTTTTTTAATCATCTTATCAGCCATTGGAAGTCCACTTCTGGACATGAGCCTTCTCAAGAAAAACGGTAAGCGCTGGGCAGGCGTAATGACAATTGTAGATGGTATTTTCGCGATAAGAATACTTCTTCCCATCACCACCCTGTTGCATTTGCTACACTGTTTTGGATGGATATACCGCCATCTGTCGATACCAGTACCTCAGTCGCCTCTTACAACACCTGGTACAGGGGGAGGTATAATTCTACTCTGCTGGTAACTTACGGTATTTTTTTAATATATGAAATTCTAATCTTAGACAAATAAAAATTCAAGAGAGCCCCTTTAAAACAAGACTTCCAGGAGACATGTCTCGGAATGTATTGCAGCATTACCACGCTTCACGGCAAGCAAGATCCGCTGCATCATTTGATTATTCTCTGAGGAATCGGTATGATATTTTGCACAGTGTAAGTATACCTATAAAGGGGGAAGGCTAGATAAGTTATGTGGTATTCATGATAATTTTTCATTCATTGATATACATATGACAAACTTAATGCCACGTGGTATTATCTACCAGACAACCATCTATTCCAGATAACCATCGTTTGTATAACAACACCACTATGTCGGTCCGAGTACAAGAGCAGAGTTCGAACGAAGGCTATTCCTCTTAAAAGGTGTTATACAGGGAGACGTCATTTCTACGAAACTGTTCAATGCAACTTTGGAAAATGCCTTCAAGCTCCTAGAATGGCAAGGATTGGGCATCGACATTAACGGCGAATACATCACTCACCTTCGATTTGCCGACGATATCATAGCAGAATCGATGGAAGAATTAAGTGTGTGTCTTAGTAGAAATTAGAATTATAGACATGGAGAAGACTACAGCAATGTGGAATGCCCGTGTTGTACCCACCCTCGTTTTAGTTGAGAGCTCGCTTCTTGAAGTGGTGCTCGTATGTATACCTAGGACAAGTAGTCCAATTAGGTAAATCTAACTTCAAAAAAGAGGATTACTTTGGGAGGCCTATGTCCAGCATTGGACGTCTTGTAGCTGATGTGTTGATGGACTGCTTAATCACGTGCATGATATAGAGCAGCTGCGTGGATAATTATTTTTTCTAATTTACTATCCATAACGCATACTTATTCTTATACTTTCTAAACCACTGGACCGACTTTTACAGTTTTTCGCTTATGATGTAGAATATGATAAACAAAGTTATATATGAATAAAAAAGGGCCGTGGCTAACTAAAAAACTAAAAAAGTTTTAACAATCTACAAAAACAATTTTTTTTAAGAGAACAATAATAGTTATAGAGAAATAAAAAATAGATATTCTGTACGATGCGTTTTTCATATTATTTTTTATACTTTCCATCTCTTGAAAAAAACAAACTTCTCTTTCTGTCAAATACTTGAAGTGAATTAACGTCAATTTTACAAAAGAAAAAATAAAACTCTTGACGTATCGAAATCAACAGGGTAATGGAAGTCAGAGTGGGACGCTAGGTCATAAACAATGATGGTATCTGCTAATTGAGGAAGTGCGAATCGTAGGGTCATCAGCAATACGATCCCCAGCCAGCGATAGGGATCAGGTATGGTATCTTCCAAACGGCTGTAGAAAGCGTACGTGATATTTGTTTCCCTTTTAGCACAACTTTTAATAAGCGAGGATAAATAAAAATTAACAGCCTAGAATTTTGACAATTCGACTGTCAAATGACCGTCAAATGTCAAGCGTGGCACCCGATTGTATTAACAAACAAGGGTACTTACTTACATGCTTAACTATAAAAACCCTTACGGATGTAAGCGATAGAATAACCTCTCTTAATGCTTTCCTCTCCTGCCCTCTCACTGGCACTCCACAATCAGATGGACTTGACACATATTTCTTTCATAAAGCAGTATACCGAGTTCGTCCGCGAACACGTGCAATCCATATCCCGTCGATCGATAACTCAACAATTTTTTTCTGTTTAATAGTTGACGTAAATTTTTTAACTTAACTATGAATAAAACAAACTTAGACAAAGTCAGGCCGGGCCGCTAGTAATTAATAAAAATACTTTACTTAAATATTTACTGCAGACTTCTTCCCGAGTGTGGGAATTTGGAATACTGCTGCTGTTGAATACGCATAATCAGATTAATGCCTTGAAATACCGTCAGTGTATAATAGTAGCTCCCCCTTTACCAGGTGTCGTTAGACCAGAACCTACAGATGGCGGTGTATCCTTCCGAATCAGTGTAGCTCAAATGCACAGGCGGGCTTGAGCAACAGCATCCTCATCACGAAAGCTGCGCTCTGCGACTGCCAACAGGCCTGCCTGGTGCGGCAATTATGAGCAAAATTCTCCTTTTTTTATGGAGGCCTACGTCCAGCAGTTGACTTCCAATGGTGTATGTGGTAATGATGAATAGAAACATGATTTGATGAGTTATCATTACCTCACCTCAAAATAATAATACTGAGCGCATTCATCTTGTGACATTCCAGCATATTTCAGCACATATTTGTACATGTCAGTCAACCGCCACTGCTTAGCTATGGTGTTTTTGATCAGAGCTTCCGAGGTTATTGCCAGAGGACTCTTCAAGCTACCAACGTTCACCTTCGGCGCCGTTAAGAAGACGTCGCGTGTTTCTGAACGAAAAAAGATTTGACGAAAAATATTATTTTAAAAATAAAGACGCGAGCGCCTTCTTCGAGCTCTCACACATAATTGAGATAGATCTAAGATGGCCGCCGTCTCGAGCATGGACAAATAAACTACAAACTAATAAAATATAACATTTATCACGTCATCATAATATAATTTATATAAATAAAACTAAATAATCGAAACGTTTGTAAATTGGACAATAGTTGTGGAAGGTGTTCTGGAAAAAAATGTAGTTAATAGGCTAGAAACGTTGATAAGATTAAAATTCAGAGAGCAATAGGATCAGTGAAATAATATTTTACAATGTACCCAGACGAAGTCATGGCAGGCCGATAATTCGCACTAAATAAAAGAGAAAGGAGGTTTTCGAAGAGTCAGCAACGAGTGAATGATGCCTCGGTGTTGTAAACGTCCATAAGCTGCGGTAACCTCGTACCATCAAGCAGGCTTGCGACCTTTGTGGTTTAAAAAAGAAACAAAAAATTTGGGCAATCACTACCCACAAATATTCTACCTGTTTAATAAAGAAGAATACTTTAACAACAAAATTTTTTATTGGATTTGATACTCTGAAAAATTTAAGCACAATCAACCAGCATAGCGCTATTGTACAAAGAATACGACAAAAATTTTATTTATTAGATTAGGTCGACAAACAAACTTAGACGAAGACGCGTGATAGTATGCTGATGCTAGATGTTGTGATCAACAGCCTATAGATGCTTGTAATATCACAAGGATATCACTAACGCGTTGCCAACCTTGTGACTTGAAAATGTCACATTAACCGGTAATTTCCCAGCCTCTCACCCTTTAAGCCCGAACACAGCATCGCGAATACTGCTACTTGGCAGTAGAAATTGGTGAGATTGAGGTACCAATGCAGACGACCATTGTATGAGATCTACCTCATATTAATTCGAACTTACCAGCTAGTTGACACAATGTTTGCCTCACTCCGACCTTCTCTTTTGCGCTGTTGATGACAGAGACAACAGTATCGATCGCTTGTTCCTCATATGACTGCTCCAGCCCTGGTGGATTCATATTGTATATAATAATAATTTACTAGAGTTTAAGATCTTGTATTTTAGATTATGACTGACACTGACAAAAGTCAATCAAAAAGGTCAGTGAAAAATATGGCAGTTGACGTGACCTTAGAGGATATATGTCAACTGTACAAATCAAATACAAACTAATGCGTTTATCTATAATCGATATTTTTCTAAATCACTCGTTACATGCCTATTTTAAAGGCTATTATTATTTTATTTTTAGCAGACACTTCAACTTTGTTTATATATAGATATAGAGTAAAATCGTTTATGATTGAATCTCGAAAAAAACACGATGATAAACAAATTTGCAGATGGAACTTGGCAGGAGTTGGACTTGGCGGTAGCACACACGCCGCTTATATATTCTGAACAAACCTATAGTCTATATATGTAATGGTTAATACTATTAAATAATTATTTTTTTACATGGCAACTTTAACCGTTAGCATGCGTTTTGTTCTGCCCTGTGATTGGTCGATAAAATTATATATGAACCAATCACAGAGCCCATTTTTCCCGGCAACAGAGTTAAAAATGCGAAGTTGACGAGACATTCTTATCATAGTTGTCTAAGTGTACGGTGCTAGCTCTGAATCTATCAGTATTTGTTTTGTCTGTACTTGTGTGTTGGAAGAAATATATTTTTTATTGAAATTTTTTGCACAAAATATTACAAAATGTACAAATGGCGGACTTAATGCCAGTTGGCATTATCTCCCAGTCAACCATTATACGAAACAGAAAAAAATACATATAGTGGTGTAGACAATATATACACAAATAAGACAAACGTTACATACACAATAGTATAAATAAACGCAATAAATACGTATGATATATATATGTACATCGGAAACAGGGTTACAAAGTTAGAGAAGCAGCATTAGTAAATAAAGTACGGAGAAAGCGTTTCAGGATAAATTTGTTTGGGGATTGTTTAATATTCAACGGAAGCTCGTTCCAGAGCCGTATAGCTGCCACTGTAAAAGAGTTTGTCAAAAAACTAGAATGATGAGAAGGAGTTACGAGCGAGAGAGTATTAGAAGAACGGAGATTACGTTCCTAAGAGGAAGATAGGAATGTGTCCTTTAGGTAAGTTCGTGCGTACAGATCAAAAAGTATTGAAAATAATATGGTTGGAACTCGAATTTTGCGACGTTCACGAATAGGAAGCCAGCCGAGAAGAGAACGGTAATGGGAAATATGATCGTATTTACGCAAACCGAAAATGAAACGAAGACAGTTGTTTAATATACGGAGTTTCTGAAGATTATTGTTTTTTTTTCTTTATTTATTATTCTTTTGTATAAGCTATATTATAGTAAAGTTTCATCAAAATCCATTTCGTAGTTTTTGCATGAATAATTAACATTCATACTTTCTCACAAACTAGAGTTTCTTATAATATTTGCAGTATAGGTGTACGCTGCGCTATCTCGTAAAATACATCGTAAAATACGATCGAAAAATACATATAAGATACTTATGTTGAAATTATCGTACCGTAACGTGTCCGGAACACAATTTGACGAGTGCGTGAGGCAGAAAAACTACTTGGTAGTAAGACATACAGCCGTGAAGTACCAGTAGAGTAGATTAGTACCTCCCCTGAACCAGGTGTCGTAAGAGGCGACTAAGGTACCGGAACCGACAGATGGCGATATAGCCATCCGAAACAGCACTACTTAAATACCACAGGTTGGGAATGGGCAGCAGTATCCTTGATGTTAGGTTGTGCTCTGCGAGTGCCACCACGCCTGCCCAGTGCGGCAATTACGAGCAAAATCCCCCTGTCTTGGGGAGCCCAACTGTAGACTTTTTTTAGCTTATATGATTATGATGATATACTTCTTTCGAGCGGTACAACGGGCGTATTTAGGCTGCGGTGACGCTTTACATAATACGGGCTGTATGCTAACTTAGTATAATAAAAAAGTAAAAATTAATAGAATACACTTTATGTTCCCGAAAAAATATGAGACCGACTGCGCGATCGTATTATAAGGTGACAATTTTATTTTAATTTTATTTTCTGAAGTTATTGGGATGTTTTATCGATGAATGTACTGGTATTAAAACAGATCCTTGCAGATATTTTAGGAATGCTAAAATCATACACAATCTTTTGGTTAATACAAATTTAACCACACTTATATTACGAGGAAATCAAAATAACGCTGTTCTGAGAATTGTGAGTAATATCTGACGGAAATACACCTTTGAATATATACCTAGACAGGTCTGATGGCGCATTCAGTAGACCCAATCTAATGCACTAAGGTTTGTGGGTTCGATCCACGCATAGGAAAAACATTTATATTATAAATATTTGTGTTTGATCTGTGTCATCATCATATCATCATTTCGAATAAAAGATTTGAGTGCTGCCTTACATTATTAAATGAACCCCTATGCAAAATTTTAAGTTTCTAACCCTTGTAGTTAAGGCCTTCCATTAATATGCCAGTCAGTCAGTCAGCTTCTCTTTATATATATACAGATTTTAACTGGTTCTGGTCGATGTTTCAGATTGGACAATCGAAATCTTGTTAATTTTCTACATAAAATGGGAGATAAACATGCTGAAATGTGTCAGGTCGTGGTACACGTAAGTACTTAGTATGTTTCATACCGTTTGGAGATAAAAGTAACAACACATTAATAATATTGCCGTGAGGTAAAGGCAGAGTAAAATAGTAACTCCCCCTGTACCAGGTGTTGTACAAGGCGACTAAGGTACCAGAACCGACAGATGGCGGTATATCCATCCGAGACAGTATAGCTCAAATGCACAGGTCGGAAATGGGCAGCAGCTTCCATGTCGCGAAAGCTGCGCTCTTCGATTGCCAACACACTTGCCCAGTGCGGCAATTTCAGGCAACAAACTCCATTTACCGACAGGACTGATGGTGCAGATTGTGGGGATCCTATCTTGTGCGCCAAGGGTTGTGGGTTTGATCCCCAGCCAAGACAAATATTTATATTGTGATGTTTGTGTTTGCCCTGTGTTTGGGTGTAAAAAACTTGTATATAAGTATTATATTTGTGTTGTCTGATGTTAGTAACACAAGTGCTTTCAGCGACTTACCACGGAGTCAGGATGAGATGAGATGTTGTGTGAATATTATTATTGTAAAAACACATTGTATATTTATTGATATTACTTCCAAAATTTGTTTAAATAATTTTATGTTATTAGGTTTTCACGTAATAATACTTTGAGTGTAATTTCTTTAAAAAATATAAAAAGTTTAATGTATCCCCAGATAACATGTTTTGGTGATAAAAGTAGCTTATATGATATTCCAGGCTATAACCTCTGGGAACTTACAGCTAGTACTCAATATATATGTACTGAGTAAATATTTTTGAAATAAGCAGCAAATATTACTTGATAGTCAATTGTAAATTTACATGTCTGAGCAAACGTGATTGTATGAGTCACCGAGCGAAAGTAAATAGTTACCTCATGACTCATACAAGTCATACAAGCCATGCAAGTCATACAACTTACAGCTGTTCAGTTCAGACATGTTCTGGTGTGTGCACAGACAGGACGTGCCGACTCATTGTCCACTGTGTACACGCATAATTATGCAATTCGTATTAACTCAGCAATGGTAATAAATATTGGCGGAATTTCAAGTATCAGCTGATACATCGTAAGTCGTAATCCCTCAATTGATAATGAACTCTACTTTTAGACATTCAGTACAAAATACGTTGAACGTTGAAGAGATACCGCTAAATGGTATCCAGTCGTGTGTAATTACAATTTATGCAAGCATAATATTCTTATAGATATAACATTAAAAGGTTAAGTAAAATGGATATATGTAGTTTCTTAATATCCCTTCGATATTACGTATTACTCTCCATTCATCTTCATCATCATTATCATCATCATCGTCATTATCATATCAGGCATGGGAGTGCCACTGCTGGACTCAGGCCTCCCCAAGAAAAGAGAAATTTCGCCCATACTGCTTCACTATTGTAAGTTAATATGTACTCAATTGTTATTTTACCGAGATTTTATTGAAATTTGTATATTACATAACAACAAAAAGCAAATTTGCGTTAAAATCGGGTAAGCGTTTTAGTATTGTATTATGTATGGATTTTATGTGTATAAAAAATTAATTCTTGAAATACGATATATATATATGGTCAAAGTCAAAAATATCTTTATTTAAATAGGAAAACGTCATTTTTGTAGTTATATAATTAATTAATACAATATTACATAAAGGACTGACCTTTCCATGAAAATGAAATAAAAATCATCCCTTAAATGTCTATATAGGTCTGTATATAGATACAGAGTTAGTATGAAAGTTCTACAACTTAACGCGGGTGAACCCGTGGGACATTGTAAGTAGTAATCAATATTATAATGTCGTCTTATACCCAGATAGCTACATTACCTGATATAGGCCTCCCCACCAGATATTAAATACCGCCATTTGTATGCACTATTTATTATTTGTACGTAAATCTTAACAATCCTCGAATTTGATAAATATACAGAATTCTTTACAACATTCAGTTATTTTATCCTTACTAATATTATAAATGCGAAAGTAACTCTGTCTGTGTGTTTGTCTGTTACGCTTAAACCTCTAAACCGATTTTGATGAAATTTAGCATAGACAATCTTTAGACCTTGAGAAAGGACATAGGCTATTTTTTAATTCGAAATAAGGATTGTAAGGGGTCGAAAGGGGGAAGTGAAAAGTTGTATGGAAGCATCGCTATTTTTAGAGTTAGAAACTAGAAACTTATTTTTCGGGCCATAGATTCGATATAAAAATACATAACATTCAAAGTTTATATAAGTTGAGGTAAAGAGGTATGGTACCCAAAAAAACTATTTCACGAAGTCGCGGACACAGCTGGTCTTTTATAAAAACATGGCATAATATATGAATATGGTATACAACCGGCAGTAAACAGTAATTCTTTAAGTATACAAAGCGACACAATTAAAGATAAAATTAGATAATTTAAAAGTACATAATATGGTATGGTATGTAACCTTTGGAAAGGACAATCACTTACGCTCAACTGCTCGTAACCATAGTGACTCGAGACGAAAGTATACAACTTAATGACCCACAAACGATTGTATATTATACAATAGCATATGTATACAGTTGCTAGCTTAAATATTCATGTGTGATTCACTCAAGTTTCGTATACAAGCCCACAGATATACAGAGTGGCACCAACTAGATGTGCCTACACCTAGAAACGATTGTATATTATACAGTAGCATATGTATACAGTTGCTAGCTTGAACATTCATGTATGATTCACTCAATTTTCGTATACAAGTCCACAGATATACAGAATGGCGCCAACTAGATGTGCCTAAACCCAGAAACGATTATATATTGAACAATAGCTTAGGTATACAGTTGCTAAGTTGAATATTCATATGTGATTCACTCAAGTTTCGTATACAAGCCTACAGATATACAGAGTAGCGCCAACTATGTGCCTACGTGACTATCGCTCACACATTCATTTTGCGGTTTATGTTAAACGCCTTGATAGCGTCCATACATAATAAATCACTTGATTCAATTATAGTATTAGTATTACTATTGTTTCACGGCCTCGGTGGCGCAAATGGCAGTGATCCCATCTTGTGCGTAAAAGGTCGTGGGTTCGATATCCACGCAGGACAAATATTTATATGAAGATTATATGATTTTTGTTTTTTCTGTGTCTATTAAATATTTCTGTGTAAGTATATTTGTGGTTCCTCTATTATCTGGCGAATTTGATTACAAAATTTGGGCCATATTCCATTTATTTGCCTTTGCATTAATTACTGATGCTATGACACTACGCACACATACAGACACATCTAGTACACATACTCACGCGCCATCGATGGCCACAAAGTAGTACAAAACGGTGCGCGCGCGCAACCGTCCCGCTGTCAGTCGCGCGAAATTACTCAAGCAAGCACTTGACATTTGAGTCTGTTCTTATCGATTGTCGACTCGAATAGGCGAGAGGGGAACTAAATCGAATCGATTGATTGATTTAGTTTACTATCTTATTGTAATTAACAAGTTGTAGTTAGTTTTAAATAGAGGGTTGAAGTGATAACGATATTGTCATAATTTTCATGTACTTTGTTAAATGTATCCGGCCTTCAAACTGTTTGTAAGTCTCGAGTGACATTGGTGTCTGTCTTGGGCTTGGCTGAAGTTGTGTTTTGTTCTTGCTGTTATGGGTGCCTTAGATTGTGTTCCGAGCGGCAAAATGCAGGCAACGGAGAGTACAGAGGTGTTTTCTGTCTGTATGTCATCAAACTCTACTCTGAATGAGACGGTAAGCTCTACTATATGCATGCATCATGATTTTTTTATTATTTAAACAAAGTAAATACCCACAACATCTCATACATTGATATGACTTTGAAACAGAACTGCTATGGGCGACTTTTTACGGAATCAGGGCAATGTATGAGATGTTCTAGGAATTTATATATTGAATAATTGAACTCCAATTGCGCCATCGGGCCCATTAATTGATATTTAAAATCATTACCTTCTTATAGTCCTTAAAATACATCTTGATCATAATGACAGCTGTCAAACTAATGTGTTTGTAGATTATCGTAATGATTTTCTGTGTTAATTTTAGTTTGAATTTAAATTAAATGTCTAAATATGAAATCTAATTGCAATGTTAACAATATTAATAACAAATCCCTACTAATATTGTAAATGCAAAAGTAACTCTGTCTGTCTGTCTGTAACGCTTTCTAGCTTAAACCTCTCAACCGATTTTGATAAAATTTGGCTCAGACAATCTTTAAGCCCTGAGAAAGAACATAGGCTATTTATACGAAATAATTGTTGTAAGGGGTAAAAAGAAGGATTAAAAGTTCTATGGAAGTATCGCTATTTTTAGAACTAGAAACAAAACTTATATAAGTAAAGCAAAAACTACTCCTTAAAGTTTTTATAAGTTAAGGTAAAGAGGTATGGTACCCAAAAAACTACTCCACGCGGAAGAAGTCGCGGGCACAGTTCGTTATACAATAAAAACGATAATATCAACATAAATGACTCTTACGACGCTTCTACATTGACACCTGTAATTCTAATCAGACTATATTTCATCGTCATCATATCAGCCATTGGAAGTCCACTGCTAGACATAGGCCTGTCCAAAAAAAGGGGGATTAAAACCCTTGATTGCCGCGTTGGACAAGCGTGTTGGCAATCACGGAGCGCAGCTTTCGCAAAATTGATGCTGCTGCCCTTCCCCGCCCTGTGCATTTAAACTACACTATCGATATACCGGCATCTGACGGTTTTAATACCTTAATCGCCTTTCATTAGAGAGGTGTTACTCTAGTCTGACGGTACCTAACGGCTTTATATCATGATACGTTCATATAACATTTTACAATCCCTAATGGCTATCTACGGATTCGGTTGCGCGGATGTTGAGTTATTATATCGAGTCCAACGGGAATTTACTAGAGATCAAACATAGTCTATGTCCTTTAATAATTCTTGAGCTATCCACATGCAAAAATTTCATTTGGATCTGATGAGACATTAAGCTTGAATGTGCAACAAACACACAGACGATTATGTAGGAATACCTTCTCTTATTGTCCTAAATAATCAAATAAAAAGAAAAAAATAATAAATCCTGAAATACATTAATTTATAGAAGAAATACAATTTTTCACGTTATTATTTTCGTGTTTGTTATAATTAGAAGATAATCTTTTTAAATATCTTTCGATGACTTAGCAATAGCAGATACTAGATATAACACAAAGAGAAGATTGTAAAAAAATCAGTTTCCATGAAAATCTGTTCAAAACTCCTTTTGGCATAAAAAAATAAAAATAAATACTTTATGTTGCGTTCACTACTCAAATTTAACAAGTTAACGAACTGTTTAAATTACATAGCAAGTACATCGTAATTTATGGAACGTTTAAAATTAATAATA
>JACJUM010005602.1:15566919-15588857 GCA_020976665.1 Heortia vitessoides | reverse complement strand
ATTGCACAAAATGTTACAAAATGTACAAATAGTGGACTTAATGCCAGATGCCATTATCTCCCAGTCAACCATTACACAAAACAGAAAAAAATATATATATATAGTGGTGCAGGCAATATATATACAAAATAGATAAACGGGGCATACATATTTGTATAAATAAACGCAATAAATGCATATGATTTAAAAAATATATATAAACATATATATATATATATACATATACATAAAATAACGTACATCAGAAATAGGGTTATAAAGTTAGAGAAGCAGCATCAGTAAATAAATTACGGTAGTAAGTAGTAAATAAATTAATCGCGGTATTAAATATTTAATGTTTAATATAACTTATTCAGCCTTCATGTGTAAGATCTATTTAAAATAGCAAACCACTTGCCACTTGTAATACTACATAAATATGTGCGCAGTAAAAGTTATCTGATTTTATTTGTACAAAGGTAAATTATCCTGTTGATAAGTTGTTCTTAAATGTTTGTTGTACATAAATATTTATTCATATTATAATTATAGTCTGTTTTCTTATCGGATGATATCATAGCTAATGGCATAACATTTACTGTGTCTTATGATTATTATTTAACTAGTATTAAGCGATCCCGATTCCACTCCCCGAGATACCCTCCTGTCGGAATCGGGCTTACCGTCTCCCACTGAAGCCATACGCCGCTCCCGCAGCGCAGGTGGAAGGGTTGAGACTGAGACCATGCCTCCGTAGAGCATAGTAGAAGCCTCCCCAGTTCCAGGTGTTAAGGTGACTAAGGAAACAGAACCGACAAATGGCGGTATGTCTATTCGAAACAGTATAGCTCAAATGCATAAGGCTGGAATGGGAGGCAGCGTCTCGATCACGAAAGCTGCGCTTTGTTTTTACTAACACTCTTGCCCAGCGCGGCAATTATGGACAAAATCCCCCCACTTTTTGGGGGAGGCCTATGCTAGACATAGGCCTCCCGCAAAACTGGTGGACTTCCAATGGCTTATATGATGATGATGATATACATAACAGCTGTCGAACAACCTCTGTTAATTATAGGCCTCCATTAAAAACGGAAGAATTTTGCTTAAAACCTTTTGTATTTATTATGTTATTATAGAGTATTTATTATAAGAGGTACTTTTTTCTAAATTATTATTAAAAAGAGGAAAATTGTCTAAGTATGTGTACACTACATAGCATAAAACAAAGTCGCTTTCCGCTCTTTGTCTATGGATGTGCTTAATCTTTAAAACTACGCAATGGAATTTGTTCCGGTTTTTTGACAACTGATAATTTTATAGGTTACCATGTGATGTCCGTCTTTTACGATTACATCGCAAACGTTGGCTGCACTTGACAAGATAGATCAAAATCTACATCATATTAATACTACATTGCTGCCAACATTAAAAAGGTCCACAAAAAAGTCCGAGTACGCGATGACATATGTCTATCTCTTAGGGATAACCCACCATTGTTTTGTAACTAATAAATGCAAAAATAACTAGACTTATTTCAAAATCTCTTCAACCATAGATACCTCCTCTTTACCAAGTAAAGGCTTTATATATGTATATATATATTTTTAATGTTTTAATTACTGAAACGGCTAGACCGTCTGAAACGGAATTTAAACCTATTTTTATAATTTATTATTCTTATTTGACGGGCCCGATGGCGCAGATGGTAGTGATCCTGTCTTTTGCGCAAACATCGTTGGTTTTTAACCCACCCAGTACAAATATTTATATTTGTTCTGTGTCTGAGTGTTAAATATATGTATTTAAGTATATATTTGTGATTCCTTTGTTGTTTGATGTCCGTAAGACAGGGCTTTATCATTGAATCAGGTCAATATATAAAATGTCGTGGGGATTTATATATTATTATTACTATTGTACGAGAACAGCAAAACGCGGGTAACACCGCGGGTCGCTGCTAGTGGATAATGACGATTCATGTAATGTAATCCGAGCGCCCAATAAGTTGATATAATTGTATTAAGATTACCTTAATTAAGAATTTTTAGGAACGGCAAAAAATGAATCCTACGAAATCCAATTAACATTTGAAAGGTGAGACTGCGTCTGAGTCATGTTCCTCGAAACACGATCGACGCTGGCTCTGTGTTTTCTTAAACAGAACCGGATACGTTTATAATTTATCGATTTTGGCGCCTTTCACTTGCTTAATATGTATAAAAATACTATGGCTGCAGGATTTTAAACATTTTTTTTATAAATCCACACATCTCATAAATTGACCTGGCTTGAAGTCGCTTAAAGCACTTGTATTACGGACATCAGACAATAGATAAATTACAAATATAATACTTAAATACATATTTCGGTACAAAAATTTTGTGTCACGGTGTTCGTCCGATGAATTACTTAACATCTGAACCGATTAAAATATTACTCACTGTGAGCTGTTTGATTAATATTGAGAGATATATATAAAGGATAGTTTATATCTCGATTGTTAGTCACCATTATTTTTTGCACATTGTACTGCACTGTGTTGTAAGATTCAACAAAACGACATTAGGTTATTAAATAAGTATCTAATACTACTTAAATAATAAACGCACAGTAAAGGAATACAATTCTCTTGCATGAGGTAGACCTCACTCTCATCGAATTCTCCGCCAAACAGCAGCGTTCTTTCTCATCGATGCGTTGCCGATTGAAGGGTTAGAGAAGCCGTGAAATTACTAGGTAACCTGATATAATGTCTACCACCTAAAAGGTTGGCAACGCGTTAGTGATATCCTTGTGATATTGCGAGTGTCTATAGATTGCGGTGACGCTTACTCTATCAAATAGGCTTATTTGTCGACCTGATCCATTAAAAAAAAATAGGTAAAAAACTTTTTAAGTTAAACGGTTTTATGTTAAACATACATTGCAATGTTTAAGATAAATGTACTAAAAACCAATTATAAACATATGCATAGACTAGACTAAAATAAAAACCGTGGGGCACGTCAATGAATGAGAAAGATGAATAAACATAATTGTATTGTCACCAAAATCCAAAGTGTATACAAAATTTCAGATTAATCGGTAGACAGGAAGAGGGTGAAACTTGAATTACTAAATTTGACCCAAGAATAAAACAAACAGGGTGAGCTAAATAAAACCGTTTAATAAGGATGGATATAAGTTTGTAACTCTTTCACGCCAGAACGACTGAACCGCTGTGGATGAAATTTGGCACTGAATTTTTTGATACTCTGAAGTAACACACAGATTACTTTTTATATCGAAAACATATTACCGTGGAATGTATTTTATTTATTTATTAAACTTTATTGCACAATATATTACAAAATGTACAAATTGCGGACTTAATGCCAGTTGGCATTATTTTACAGTCAACCATTACACGAAACAGAAAACAAAAATTGTAGTGGTGCAGGCAATATATATATATATATACAAAATAGATAAGTTATATTAATATTTGTATAAATAAACGCAATCAATACATATGATATAAAAAATAACGTACATCAGAAATTATATATATATCTGACTTTTTGTTTTCTTGAAAGAAGCGGAACTACTCACTATACATTTTAATTAGCAAGAATCGACATTTACATCTTCATAAAATAACTAGAGATCCTCATGGTTGAGATACAAAGTGAAGATCATGCGGACAAAAACGCGGGCTAAAAGCTAGTAGTAAATTATAGAACATAATTTGAATTACGACAAATATTTTTTGTACTCTTGGTATTTAAATTGGCTTCATAATATAGAATGATTTAGTTACAGTTAGCGCGGTCGACGGTCTAATTAATTTAGTCTCAATTTGCAGACATCTGCAGTCATTGCTGAAAATTACAATAACGTAAAAACTAATTATGTGTCCTTGTTCGTGTGTTCAGCTTTGATGATCATCGTCATACCAGCCATTCGAAGTCCACTGCTGGACTTAGACCTCCACAAAAAAGAGGGAATTTTGCTTATAATTGCCGCGCTGGGCAAGCGTGTTGGGAATTTGCTACTTTTACCCGCCCTGTACATTTAAGAGACTCTATTTTGCATGGATATATCTATCGGTTTTGGTATCTCAGTCGTCTCTCACGACAGCTTTTACAGAGGGAGATACTATTCTACTCGGCCGGTACCTCACGGCAGTCTGGGAATCGGATTGATGATTTTACGGTATCAATCAGACTCCCAGAACCTCGGGGGGTTTCAAAATATCTACGTGGATGCAATCCTGAAAAGAAATATAGTTACTTATTCCAGATAATGTGATTAGCCCACGTGTGGAACTTGTTATATTGCCCAAGTCTCTTTTGAGGTTAATAATAATAATTATAGTAACAATAAAACACATTACAGGGGCTTGCTTGGCACTCGTCCAGACTAATTACAAACACCGGCATGATCAGGTTGCCACAATTGACAACCAATACCTGGTAATACAATTTAGTTTTACTTCAGAAATGACTCCCTATCTATACTAATATTACAAACCGGAAGAGTTTATTTGTTTGTTTGTTTAAACGCGCTAATCTCAGGATCTACTGGTCCGATTTGAATAACTCTTTTTGTTGGATAGTCCATTTACAGAGGAAGGCTTTAGGTTATATAACATTACGCTGAGACCAATAGGAGTGAAGCGTCAGTGAGAAATGTTGCAAAAACTGGGAAAAGGCTACTATACCCCCCAAAGTCACTATTCTACGCGGACGAAGTCGCGGGCACTGCTAGTTACAAATATAAATCAAACTCAATCTTTGAGAACAACCGATTTAAACTTCCATTGGGTAGAACAATACCGACCGATAAAACAATACATTGCAATAGACCCGACATAACCATACATGATCAAGAAAATAGTAGTATATCTCATTGAGATAGCTATACCAAATTGACACAATATCCAGAAAACCATTTCAGAAAAATTAAGCAAATGTCAAGGTTTTGCAGTCGAACTCAAACAGTACATATAGTACTAATAGTGTTGTAACCAACAGGATTAATGACCAGATCATTACCTAAAGCCTCCAAACGTATTCTATACCACCATTTGTACCCTATTTTCTTCAAAAAGCCACAATACTAAACACCCGTCGCATCACAAAAAATATTATTTCCTCTTTTAGTGCCTCCGGTATATTTTCCACTCATACTTAAATTTTTCTGCTTCTATCGCTTGGCTGTGGTCCCCGTTAGTTGCCAACCTCCCTCTTCTGAGGAAAATAAAACAATTAAAATGATAACCATCATCATCATACCAGCCATTGGAGGTCCACTGCTGGACATAGGTCTCTCCAAGAATGAGGGAATTTCGCCCATAATTGCCGCACTGGGCTTGCGTGTTAGCAATCGCAGAGCGCAGCGTTGCAACGGGGATGTTGCTTCCCATCCCGGCTCTGAAGTACCCGGAGAAGAATAGAATAGTACCTCCCACTGCACCAGCGCTCTGCGATGGACTTCTATAGTTGTAATGATGATGATGATGAAGTATTGGTCCAGGAAAAATTACTTCACCGCTACAGCGATTTAAATCACTTTCAGCTTGTGTAAAGTTTAATCCAACTTCACAGATAGGATGGTTTAGCACTCAATGTATAGTCGTAATATTTGTTTCATGATCAACATATACGGTATATTATTGAGGATTTCTAAAATATGTGACGAGTTTAATGGCGATACTAATCCTAACTTTTCAGCCAATCAGACTACAGAGATAACACACATATAACACAATAGTTGAGTTTGCGACTACGTCCGCGTGGAATAGTTTTTTTTGGGTACCTCTTTACCTTAACTTTTAAAAACTTTGAATGTCATGTTTATTTCTATTGAATCAATGGCATGAAAAAAAAAATTCAAGTTTCTAGCTCTAGAAATAGCACCCTTATTTCGAATTAAATGGCCTATGTTCTTTCTCAGGGTCTAGAAATTGTCTGTGTTAACTTTCATCAAAATCGGTTGAGTGGTTTAAGCGGGAAAACGTAGCAGAGTTACTTTCGCATTATAATATTATAGTAGGGATAAATATATTTAATTAACCCCCAAAAACAGAACAGACACAAATATCATCATATTATTAATAACATAGGGCACCATACGTGATGGGGATGCTGCTGCCCATCTCCGCCCTGCTGTGGATGGATATACCGTCATTTGTAACAGACAAGTACCTTAGACCTGGTACATGAGGAGGTGTTTTTCTAATTTGCCGGTACCTCACGGCTTAATTAATAACCAGTATATAAACAGTGAATATCAATTGTGTTTATAAATCCATGCCGAGAAAGTAGCTATCGGAAATCTAGAAAGCAATGTATATATCTGTGTGTGATATACGATACACACGAAGTCGCGGTTGCCTGCGAGTATAGTAACTGGCCTGTTTCCTGTCCACATATTGGTGACTCCGTCAATCACCGCCAGAGGTCACTAGCTGATTGTAGCCGGGTTCTGAACCATGACAAATTGCTGGCCCTGTGCTGGACCCATGGGAATGTTATGATCAAATGATATAACAGAAGATTTATTTAATGTTATTTATTTAGAATTTAAACTTTTGACGGGCCCGGTGGTGCCACACAAGATAAATAATTCTGTAATTTATATTTGTACTGTGTCTAGCTGTTAAATATATGTATTTAAGTAGTATATTTGTGATTCCTCTGTTGCCTGATGTCCGTAACAAGCTTTAAGTGATTTATCACGGAATAAGGTCAATGTATGAAATGTTGTAATTTTTTTTATATATTCAATCAGAGAAGGGCCGATAATTTAAAGAATAGTGTAATAAAAGATCGATGTGGTGTAAAAAATGATGTGGTGACAGTAATAATATAGATATAGGAGAGAGTAGAATTGCTGCAGAAATATATAGAGCGGAAGAGAATGTAAGAGTATAGGACGAGCTAGGCAAACAAACTTTAATCAAGAACAAGAAGCATTAATGAAGGGCAAGGTCAGAAGTACCAAGAATAAACAAGCGTGTATGAAAGGACTAATGCAAGTAAAGGAAGCGTGAGTAGTATGCCAAGATCGTAGTAAGTGGAAATTTATGGGTTCTACCTTACCCGGTGGGACACAGGCGTGATGATTGTAAGTTGAACAAAGCAGTTTACAAAAATTACCGAGGTTACTGGAGGATTAAAATACTGAGGGACCACCTATAACAATTTGGAACTTTTTAGTGGGAGACTTACGTACGGCAATGGACATCCTACGGTTGCTGTGAGGATGATAATGATAAAAGTTTTATTAAAACCCATTAGGAAGTTTAACATAGAAAAATAATGATCATCATCAGCTATTGGAAGTTCACTAGACATAGGCCGCCCCATGAAGGGGGAATTGCGCGTGTTAGCAATCGCAGAGCGCAGCTTTTGCGACGGGAATGCTGCTGCCTATCCTCACCCTGTCCATTTGAGCTACACTGACTCATATGGATATATCGCCACCTGTGGCTTCCGGTACCTCAGTCACCTCTCACGACGTCTGGTACTATTCTACTCTACCAGTACCTCACGGCTAAGAATAATAATCAGCCACACAAAACACTTTTTCCAAAAAGACAAGAGTTTTCGCTGTCTTTATTAAACGAAGTCGCTTGCGGAATAATCTTAATAAAAAAAGTAGTCCAGTATTTTTAAAGAATCCGATGAGATATTTAGAGTTCTCGTTCTCGAGGGTCGAGTTAAAAGGAAGACCGAAACCGCGGACGTATTGGTTGTCCGAACGCGGAAGAAAACTGACTATTTGGATAATTTAAGAGAGGCCAGTGGCCTGCCGGTGGAAGTACTGGGCAGTAAATACATCAATCGCTGCCAGAGGTCACTGCGTGATGATTGTTACCGGGTTCTGAATTGGCAATCAGCTGTTGTTATTACTTATTACCAGGACTCGGTAGTGGCCTTAGCCGGAGACCTCGTGCGGGGGTCCAATTGATATATGTGCATACCCATTGAGGGTCCATATCGGAATTTTGAGGTCGTTTTCTGTCACCTTTTAGTAAAAGTTCTCAAATAATCCTAAACTTTATCTTAAATTTGTAAAAGTTATTTTTATCATCATTTAAGCCGTATTTTGCCCATAATTACCGCAATGAGCAGGCGTGGTGTCGCAGAGTGTAGCTTCGCAATGGGGATGCTGTTGTCCTTCTCCGTCCTGTTACATTTGTGCTACGCTGTTCCGGTCGGATATACCTTCACTTGTCAGTTCCGATACCCCAATCGCCTCTTACAACACCTGTTACTGCGAGAGGTACTGTTCTTCTTTGCAAGTAGACGGCCAAAGTGATTGCAATAAACGTAGAAGGTAGCTTCAAGAAGGAAATGCAGCTGCGACTTTCCTGCCTTGTTTCATTTGAGTTGTTCTGTATCAAATGGATACACTACCTGTCAATTCTGGTACCTCAGTTGCTTTTTATAAGGAACTGTTCTGCACTGCCGATGTCCCACGGCATACTGATACAACTTTACAATACCATAATTAAGTTAGAATTAAATATGGGCATATAAATCATATACGCAGACGAAGTTGTTTGTTGGTGCCAGTGACGAAATAAAAAGTGTGTTGAAATGGTTGCACGGCTTGCCAATAGATGGCGCTCACAAACAGTTGTCTTTAATCTAATAAAATTTCGTCATCTTAAATAGTTGGAAACTTGTATTGGGAAATAGGTAAATGGACTCTCGTTACATACACCTACGTCTAAATGAGGTGTAGTCTCAATTATAACCTAGAAATAGGGCTGTCTACCGAAGATGTGACATGTCATATTCTTTTTGTAATTTCGTTAATAATTCTTGTATAAAACTATACAATGTTTTGTAATTTCAAGAATAAACACAAATATCCATCACAACAATATTTGTCCTTAGCAGGGATCGAACTCACGACTCTTGATTCTAGGGAAAACCACAAGATGCAATAATGTGAACTCCACGCAGAAGAAGTCGGCGTCCAATAATTTAACAAATAACTCATTTTCATTTGATAAAATTATCCTTGAAGTATTGGCAAAGTAAATTAGTACCTCCATCCAGGTGTCGTCAGATGAGACTAAGGTAACAGAGCCGATAGATAGTAGTATATCCATCCAAGACAGTGTAGCTCCAGTGCATAGGGTGGTTCCCGAAAGCTTGGCTCTGCGATTACCTAATGTTGTCTTTCTTGGCGAGGCCTATGTCCAGCAATGAACTTCCAATGTCAGAAATAATTATGAACATATTTGCATTTTCAATTTTGTTACAAGTCCTATAAAAAATAATCTTGATAGGATATTTGTGTTTGTTCTGTGTTTGGGTGTTAAATATATGTATTTAAGTAGTATATTAGTGATTCCTCTGTTGTTGCGTCTCTAACACAAGTACTTTAAGCAACTTACCATGTAGAAAGGTCAATGTATGAGGTATTGTGAAAATTTATTATTATTATAATTTGATCTAACTTGGGAAGTAGGTAGTTTATATCTCAATTTACAGTCGCATTATTTTTTCATGATAAACATAAAAGTATATTTATGACAGGACAACATCTGTCTGATTAACTACATAGTATATATTACTCCCCCACATTAAGTCCCGAATAGTTTTCAGCAACCCTGAACTGACCCGATGCACTAGATCTCATAAACTAGGCTAGACTATAAGGTTTCAAATAGAACGACAATTAGCGTTACGTAATTAATGACTTCTGTTGAAGTTTTTATCTTATTTTCCTCACCCACTTAAACATTAGAATCATGATAAAATACAATCATAGTTACCAACCTCGTGACTTGAAGGTCGTGTCGCATCACCCAGTAATTTCACTGTCTCTCTCACCTATCAAATCGGAACAAAATGACCTACATCCAATGCTGCACATAGGCCTTTCTAAAAAAAAGGAAATTTTGTCTATAATTACCGCGCTAGGCAAGCATTGTGGCAATCGCAGAGCGTAGCTTCAAAGTTAAATTGAAATATATTTTTATTTTAATAGGCCTAACACTAAGACATTTTTAAATCGTCAACAAAAAAAACAAACCAAAAACACCTATGAGTATAGCTATGTAAATCACAATTTTACATAAATGACCGATGACCCTGACCACAATTCTTATAAGGGTCATTCAAACAAATAGGTTATTGTGTGTCCTAATCTTAATACTAGTCTGCCAGCACCAGAAAAAAACCCGCAAAAAAAACTGATGGTGATATGGGTTCCAAAAACACCTAATAGTAGGTATTATTGGAACCAATACCAGCTTCAGCGGTAAGAAACCGGTGTCTTCGCAACGGGAATACTGCTGCTTATTTCCGTCCGTTTCATTTGAGCTTTCCTGTTTCAGGTGGATATACCGCCATCTATCGGTGAAGGTACCTCAGTCGCCTCTACGACACCTGGTGCATTGAAATATTATTCTACTCTGCCGGTATTACACGGTCATCTTTAATTTATTGATACTTATTAGTTGCAATCGATTAGTAGCTGATTCTAAAATTAATTTCGCTTTCTGAGGTCGTTGCATTTGAATTCCCCCCGTTCCCAAGTCTGGTTCATATATAATTAGTATGGGTCGTCATATTTCATAGCAATCTAGTAGTGAATGCGCATGCGCATTCATAACGCAATTTACCGCAGTCCGGAGCGTGTGGTAAACCAATAAGTTGTGCTGACGCCTCGATTATCCTGCGCCCATCTTGAATTATGCTTTGACTTGGGACGGGCTCATGCAGGAAGATCACAATGTCAAGAACATTAATGATTATTATTGTTTGTTTATTGCCGAGATAGTTATATCTTATAAGCCAAGGGTCGTGGGTTCGATCTTCACTCAGGACAAAAATTTTCATGGTAATAATATTTGTTATGGGTCTGGGTGTTAAAAATATGTATTTAAGTATTATATTTGTGATTTCTAGATTATTTGATGTCCGTAACACGAGTGCTCTAAGTGACTTACCATGGATTCAAAACAATGTGTGAGATTGTTGTGTGAATATAATTATTATTATTTATTTATTTAATTATAACAACTAAAAATGCCATGTTCATGCCTATTGATTTCTGTTACATATTTATTTGGTATGTTAGCGATAATGTAGTCATTAGCGCCAATCAATTGGTGATAGAAACAGTTTTTCGTAATGAACGTAGAGTAAACTTGATTTTAATGATGTACTTGATACCCATGAATCCATCTAAACCCATCCATCTTTATATCAGCCATTAGAAGTCCACTGCAGGTCATTGACCTCCTCCAGAAAGTAAGAACTTTGCCCATAATTACCGCGTTGGGAGATTGTATTGGCAATCGCAGATAGCAACTTTTGCGACGGGGATGCTGCCGCCTGCCTGTGCATTTAAACTACACTGTATCGGATATACCGCCATCTGTCGGTTCTGGTACCTTAGTCGCCTCTTACGACACTTGGTACAGGGGAAAGTACTTTTCTACTCTGGTACCTCACGGCTGGCGCCGAAGAGTAGTTTAAGGCACAACTAATTGAAGACCTCACTGTTAGATGACTTTTATGGTCGGTTGGACATGCGGGCCGCCTTTATTAACTATAATTAAATTATTTAATCACTTCCTTCTTAAAATTATAAATATTTTTCCCTTTTATTTTATTGCACTTTTGACACTGCTTGTAATTGGCGGGCCCGAGGGCGTAGGTAGTGATTCTATCTTGTGCGCCAAATGTCATGGGTTCGAACCTAACCCGGGACAAATGTTTAATTGATAAATACGTGTGTTTGTTCTGTGTCTGGGTGTTAAATATGTATTTAAGTTTTATATATGTAATACTTCTGTAGTCAGATATCCATAACACAAGCTACCTATCGCAGTCAGGTCAACGTGTGAGATGTCGTGAATTTATTTTTAAAAAAAGTTAAAGAATGTGCGAACTTGAATTAACTATCTTTGAGTTAGACTTTATTTTATTATTAGTTATTTTCTATAATCTATTTTCATCGCATTTATATATCTATATATAATGATCATGAAGAAAATATTGGCTATAGACTAATCATGTATCCAGTCAAAAAAAGACAAACACGGTGATATTTGTATATACAGATATTAACAAGGATGTAGATTAGATAAATAGATTATATTACAATTATTAATACATTTAGTTGACGATGCAGTTGTTTAGTTGATTAACCAATTTGTCGCTAAGACCCAAGGTTTGTGTAACAATTAATATGAAAGATGATTTTAATATAAACACAATTTAAATTTAAGCTGTAAACAACAACACGCCCAACTGCGGCAATTATGGGTAAAATACCTTCTTTCTTGGAGAGGCCTATATCCAGCTATGGACTTTCAATTACTGGTATGATGATGATGATGTAAGGTACCGGCAGAGAAGAACAGTACCAGATTCGTAAGAGGCGACTAAGGTGCCAGAACTGACAGATAGCGGTATATCCATCCGACAGAGATGGATAACGGAAACAGAGAAGACAGTGCAGCTCAAAGGGTGGGGATGGGAAGCAGGATCGCGAAAACTGAGCTCTGCGATTGCCATCACGCTTGCCCAGCGCGGCAATTATGGGCGAAATTCCCCATTTTTGGGAGGTATAAATTAAGCAGTGGACTTCCATACTGTAATGATATGATGATGAAACTTTAAGAATATTGTTTAGCATCAGTTATTCGGCAGCCATATTGAATCTTGACCACTGTACGTATAATGCCACCCATTCTCCACACAGCAGATAACCCCGCGACCGGCTGGGTGCTGTTTATTTATAACTATCCTTTATTTATTTGCTAAGTGCGTGAATTATTGAGCCATTTGTAAGGGTGAAGTGGACACATTGTAATTATTTGTTATTGATTGATAAATATATGGATACATATATAATTGGTGATATACCCCGGATGTTTTGATATTTATAATAACATCCTGACACGTTTGTGTTAATTGCATTTGATGTTTTATCTATTCTATTAATACGAAGAGAGGAAGAGAATTTGGTCTATATTTTAAGGTTTATTATCTTATGTATACTTTGAATTCTTTTCTTCTAAACTAATATGGTCATCAGCTATTAAACTACAAATACATCACGCCTGTGTCCCATCGGAATAGGCAGACAATGAACGATCCTTTGCTATGCTATCTTAGTATACCTCTCGCTCTTGTTTTTTATTGGTATTTCTGAACTGGAGGTCCAGGGAAACACACTTTAATCAGGTAGAAGAGGCATTAAAAAAGGGTCTTAAATACCTCTTATTCTGATTAAATTATGTTTACCTAGGCCGTACTAATCCAAATCTTCTATTTGCATCCGTTCTATAAATTTATACTTCCATCAATCCTTTCTACATATCCGAACTATCTAATAAACTAATATTATAGAAAGCAAGTTATGTGTTTGGGATACTTCTTCTTGCTTAATTTCTATCATGATTGGCAGTACCTACCTCCAGTAAGACCTTTGTGAGGGGCAACGGGGGGCCAACTCGGACTAGATTTGTCTTAGATTACCGAAATTGATTAAAAGGCATTCCACGTCTTCCGCCTCTACTGACTTGATCGTTAAAAAGCATTTATGATGACTATACTCGTATTGCATCAAGGCCAATAACACCATTTATTAAGATATGTAGCATATAGTCTTGCCATGAGGTACACCGCACCCGGTATCGTAGGTGACTGAGGTATCAGAAACAATAGATGGTATATCCACCCGAAACAGTGCTGCTCAAATGCATAGGGCAAGGATGGGCAGCCACATCCCCCTCGCGGAAGCTGCGATCTGCGATTGCCAACATGGTTGCCCGGTGTGGCAATTATGGGCAAAGTTCCCGCTTTTCTTGGGGAGGCTTATGTTCAGCAGTGGACTTCCAATGGCTTAAAAAATCCAATTACTAAATCACTAACCGTATGTGAAGTCGTGGGTCAATGAAGTTGACACACGATTTCTCATACGGTTACACGGTTGTGTTACGGACGTCAGAGAACAGTGGAATTACAAATAAAATACTTACTTTTAATAACACACAGGCACAGAACAAACACAAATATTCGTCGAATAAATATCTGACTTAACCCACGATTTTTAATGCACAAAATAGGATCAATGCATTTGCACCGTTGGACCAGGCGTTATATCTGTCTACCTTTTCTTTAGACGCCCTACGCTGCGCTAGCAGTACTTGGTTTTCACTCCAGATATTTGCAGCTTCATCGGCCTTCGGTTTTGCGTACTAAGTACTAAAGGGCCACTGTTCAAGGTAGAATATTGTGACGTATAACTTATAAAGAATCAATGTAATAATAATAATTATCGATACTTTGTAGGTTAAGAACCGATGACGGTGATTCGGGATATGGGTTTTCCTCAAAATTACTCATTTAATTGCTTGCTGGTATAAAGGCAATTGTTACATTTATTGACATTTATTTGTAATATTCTCTTTGTATAGGTGGTGTTTTGTATATGTGCGATTTAAGTTAAAGTGTCTTTCGGATTTAAAAGTTTCGGCTTCTTGTTTTATAAAATGGTGCATCAAAATTCAGCTGTCCGGACAAGCATAGAAGGGATTAAGAGGATGGCTTCGTTCACAATGAGAAGAACTAGTGTTATAAGACAGGTGAGAGCAGAGACGTTGTGGCGCATTCGATTGTATAATTATCTTGCACGATCGGGTAGTTGGTTCGATCCTCGTCCAGGACAAACATTTACATGATTATGAAATATTATCGTTTGTGTTTATAATTTAGTGTAAAACATATGCATTTAAGTATTATATATGTGTTTTCTCCGTGTCTGAGGTCCGTAACACAAGTGATTTGAGCTACTTATTTCGAAGCCTCACTCTCAATTATCTCTACCGCCAGTGTTCGCATTGCTGTGTTTCAATGTGAAGGGTGATAGAGGCAGTGAAATTACTGGGTAATGTCACATAATATCTTCAATACACAAGGTTGGCAATGCGCATATGATATCCGTGTAAGCGTCTATAGGCTGCAGTGACGCTTACTTTTGCGGCCTGTAGTTTTTTTGTTGAATGAAAATTAAGTGTATATTTAATAATTTATTTAATTAATGAACTTTTCACAAAATATTACAAAATGTACAAATTGCGGAATTAATGTCAGTCGGCATTATGTCCCAGTCAATCATTACACGAAACAGAAAAAAATTTACATAGTGGTGCAGACAATATATATATACAAAATAGATAAACATTACATACATATTTGTAAAAATAAACACAATAAATACATACGATATAAAAAAATATAAAATAACATACATCAGAAATAGAGTTATAAAGTTAGAGAAGCAGCATTAGTAAATAAAGTACGGAGACAGCGTTTCAGGATAAATTTGTTTGGGGATTGCTTAATATTCAACGGAAGCTCGTTCCAGAGTCGTATAGCTGTCACTGTAAAAGAGTTTGTCAAAGAACTAGATTGATGAGAAGGAGTTAAGAGCGAGAAAGTATTAGAAGAACGGAGATTACGTTCGTGAGAGGAAGATAGGAATTATATATTGTTTACTATACACAAATCTCACAAATCGTGTATAAAATGACAATGTTATTTATGTTTTATTTTTTAATTTATTTTTATTTTAAATTATTAAAGAATAATATTTACGCAAATAAATATGGACAACGTATGAATCAGTCTTAATTTCTAAAACGTACAATTAAATATAGATACAATATCTTATCTATACTGAGATATGAGGCAGGTAATAAACTTCAAGTCTGATTCCGTTTAGAAATCTGAATATCTTTTATTTAAGTTTTTGAATTGCTGAGTTTGCTGTCAAGTTATATATTTATCTGTGGACAATTTTTATAAATTTAAAGAAAATAGGTCTGGAAGTGTCTCGTATATTCCATGGTTAGTGGCGCCACTCTAAATAATGCGGGGGTAAAATGAACTAAATTTTGACATTAATTCTATGGGAGTGACATTGACTTAAATGATTTTTTATTTCATGTTGGAAGAATTAAAAAGTATCTTGAGTTTCAAGCGCTCCGCGAAATTTATGATTTAATGATAAATTAAAGAACGTTTATACTAACTTTGCATCCCCCGTTTTACCTTTTTAGGAAATGAATTTTCAAAAACCAGTTTTGTGTGCTGCCCTACGTTATCAACTAAACCCCTGTGCTGAGTATGATGATATGTGAGTCAGTCAGTCAGACAGTCAGCTTGTCATTTCATACATATAGATAAATAATAAGAATCTAGCCATATTATACCACGAAAATAAACATTAGCTCGCAGTGCCCAATGCAAGGTTAATTCAATAAGATTTTACGATAAAATACCAGACGGCATATCAGTCTTGCTGATATATAAATTTAAATATGAAGTCAGGAGTAAGCTTACTTCTAAAGGATATTCTAGTGATAAAGATTATATTAATGACAAAACTGCCTGTGATTGAATTGTTTTAACCTAGCTTTAAGACAACGGTTTGTTAGCGCGGACGCCGGTAGGGGTTCCATTAACTCGAACTATTTAGTATTGATAAAACCTTAATAACTACCAGTTCTTCTTGCAGGGTCCTTCTGCTGTTGGATATCCGTAAGACTAGTGCTTTAACTACTTATCATCGTGTCAGGCAAATGTATAAATAAATACATTTCCTCAACACCTCATACATTAACTTGATTCCGTGATAAGTCGCTTAAAGCACTTGTGTTACGCATATCAGCAACAGAGGGATCCCCAATATACTACTTATATTGTACATATATTTAATACCCAGACACAAAACATAAATTAGTATCATATATAAATATTTGTCCTGGGTGGGGATCGAACCCACGACCTTTGGCGCACAAGGCAGGATCACTACCAACTGCGCCAATGGGCCCGTCAAGTGAGATGCTGTATGAATTAATTTACAAGTCAATTTCCGCAACGGAACATCGAATAACATGTTGTAAAAACCGTGATTTAAGGTGTATTATCGCATAGACTTAAAAATTGTTATGTATTGAATCATTGATATGACATTAGAACGACCTATTTGCGGCTACTCTAAGGAAAAGGGTACACAGAAAACCAGGAATTCCAACAACAAAGTTATACGTCATAATCCGCAACCTAGATATTGCACGTACTACGCTCCGGCCTCGACTTACGGCAGCTCCAAAGTAACACCGACAAGCGATACACCGCGTCATGCGGCTACCAGTCGAAGAGAACTGTTTCAATTGATCTCGCATTGTTATAGTAGCAATGAGTCATTGTGGGCACGTAAAAATGTTACCTTATATCTAATATATATTAGATAGCAGCAGCGAGCTATTCGATTGTTGACATATTCGATTTATAAAATGACTCAAAAAGAGTTACTAAAAGAAATATACAGAAATGAATATAATGCATGTACGCAGTCAGTATGTATATGAAACATTATGTACATCTATAAAACATAGGCCTGTTTAAGAAAAAACTGTGACATACATAATGTTTATAACAGAAATAAATTATTAACTCTAAGCGCGCATCACTCGGCTTCATAAAATAAATAATTCTTTTAAGGGCAACTGCGTCAGATTTTACAATAAAACACCAGGCTGCATATCAAACTTACCGATTAATAAATTATAAATTACGTAAAGAGTAAGCTTATTGGTTAAGCATATTATAGTGTTAAAAATTATATTAATGATAAAACTGCCTGGGATTGACTTGCTCTGGCTTTAAGACAACGGTTTGTTACCGCCGCCGCCGGTAGGGGTTCCATTAACACTAACTATTTAGTGTTGATGGAACCTTTATCACCATCAGGTGTTCTTGTAAGTTACTTTCTGGTGGCTCGTGTAATGAACCTGCATTAAACTTAGTTTCAAGACCCACCTGGTTCCGGCAGATTAGTAGAAAAATGTTAGATGCCTCTTACGATCCCGTCGGGTCATCAGAGTCTATATTATGAATATAAATTCTTGACCATTCAAAAGTGCTTATAATGGGCCTACTTGAATAAAGAATATTATGATTTGATTTGATACATATTACACGAGGTAGTTGAAAAGGTCGTCTGCCTCTCATTGGTACCTCACTCTCATCTATTTCTACCGCCAAATAGCAGTGTTCACATTTCTGCGTTCCGATCTGAAGGGTGAGAGAGGCAATGAGTTTACTAGATAATGTGGCATAATATTCTCAAGTCACAAGTTTGACAACGCGTTAGTGATATCCTTGTGATATTGCGAGCGTCTATAGGCTATGGTTTACTATGAAGCGGACTGTATGTTTGTTTGTCGATTAGGTCTAATATAAAAAAGTATGCGAAGATTTTATAAAATATAGATTTACGAATATGAGCAATATTATCACAAGAACTGATAAAAGTGCGGAAAATGATTAACCGATAAATCGATAAGCTAGCAAAACCGGTGGACACTTTTTGTTTTCTGTCATTCATTATTAGGAAGTTGTCTATGGTTTAATTGTGTTTTGTGGTGTGTTATTGGCTGTGTTTGGAATATGAATTCGTCGTACGGTTCAGTTTTGTTAGGGAGAGTAAGTTAAATATTGTTTGTTTTTTAAATATTTATTAATAATATATATATTTAATATATTCATATATTTTTCTTTCTATCTAATTTACACCTCTTACTAGTTCTTAGTTTCATTCACTCTTTCCATCCAAAAATGAACTGAGGGAAATCGCTTTTTGCGATAAGGATTCCCATTGTACTTTATGATTACTGTTTTTTTTTAATATATATTTTTCGTTTGATGTATAATAAAGTAGTTATTATTTTCTTTCTATCTAATATTCTTTAATTTAATAAGGTATCTTTCTTTTGCACGGTTTTTAAACCAAGCGTGGAAGTGAATATATATTTTACGAGACAGTAATTCGTGTGTTAGTAAATAATTTCGGGTTTTGCGGCATGTGTTCAGGGTTACTATTATCTGCAACTGTTTGGATGTTGATTCTGAACTGTAATGAATTTGAAATGAATTTGCAACATGTCCATACTTTTTTTAATGAATTGGGTATTATACTGGTTGATGATAGAACTATAGGAACAATTCGGGCGACTTCATTTAAGTCAAAACTCATTACAAAGAACATTACAAAATCTTGTTACTGTGATAATAACAATGCGTCAGTACTGCTAGTTTTAGTAAATGCTAGTGTGACACGATCACCTTCATCATAACAGCCATTGGAAGTCCATTGCTGGACATAGGCCTCCTCAAGAATGGGGGAGTTTTGATCGTAATTGCCGTCCTGGGTAAGTGTTGACAATCGGATGCTGCTGTGCATTTAAGTTACCCTGTTTCGGATTGATATACCGCCATCTGTCGGTTCCGGTACCTCAGTCACTTTTTACGACATCTGGTACAGGGTCAGGTGCCATTCTACTCTGCCGGTTTCTCATTGCATTTTTCTAGATTATTTTTTTTAATTATATGGCGGTCGATTAATGTATTTTAATTTTACGAATTTTTAAAGTGGCACTGAAAATAGCATATAAGATCAATATGCAAGTTATCTAGACGTTAGACGTTTTCCATTTATTGTCCATTGTCCATCTTAATAAATATCATCGTCATCATCATATCGGATATGGGAAACTGGACAGAGGAAAGGATGTTGCTGCGCTGGGCAGGTATGGTGACAATCGCTGGGTGTAGCTTCGCGACAGCATTGCTGCTGCCCATTGCTGATTTATTTGAGCTACGTCATTTGGGATTTGTCGTCGGTATCTGTCGGTTCCTGTACCTCAGTCGCATTTTATGACACTTGGTACAGGGAGTGGTGCAGCTTTAAGTGGCTGTTATCTCCAGGCCAAGCTTCATAATGTAAGAAGTTTCTTTTTGGCTGTTCAAAAGTGCTTACAGTTAAGGGCTAATTGGGTAAAAATATATTGGTTTTATTTAAAGTATTGATAGCAAGTTTTTTGTTGTTAGTTGTTAACCCTTATATGACACGTCCGCTCTTGTCTTAGCATCTCAGAGTATTTAAGTTCTTTCTATTTTTAAGAGCTTTCTAGGGTTTCCCAAACTTATTTGTGTATTGTTAAGAAAATAGTGAAGTAATCTATGCTCTGCGATTACCACCACACCTATAGGCAAATTTTTCCCTTTCTTCTGGAGGCCTTTATCCAATAGAGGTAGTCCAGGTAGGTAGTAGGTACATGAGTGAGACTACATACAAATGGTTTTTTCAAGTACTTTGTCACATTTACCCAGTAATTGCATTGCCTCTCTCACCTATCAAACCGGAACACAGTACAGCGAACACTGCTTTGATGGTAGAAATAGGTAAGAGTGAGGTAGACGTAGACGAATATTGTAAGAAGTCTACCTCATGTGAGAATATGTTGCTAATAATTAATAATAAATAATTCTGAAACACAAAATTAATATACATATATATTTTTTTATTAACAAAATAAAGTTAGGTTTCCGTCCGTTTTACCCAAATGTCCGGCGAAAGTGACTGGTCTGACCGGTTATTTGTAGGTTAGGGTCTATTAGGTTTGGCGACTTGGCAACCCTTCTCAAAACATTGAATAAACACCGTTGACTTCTTTGCATGAAAAGAATACAAAAAAAACTTGACATGTCTATTCAACAGATGACTGTGTGTTTGTATCTATATATTCTAGTTTGTTGGCCTAATGGCGCTTCGTCTGTGTTCTTATCTTTTCGTCGAAGGTCGTGGGTACGATCACTGCACAGGATAAACGCAATTAATTCAATTCAATGTTTACTTACATAAATAATTGTTTTATATCAGTTCTAAATGTGTACAATACACATTTGTGATTCCTCTGTTGTCTGATGTCCGTAACACAAGTGATTTCAGCGACTTATCTCGGAGTCAGGTCAATGAATGAGATATGTGTGAATCATTTATTTATGTATGAATAAATTTTATTTTCCTTTTCTGATTTACCGTTGATATTAGTTTGTTCTCCACAACTTATTATTATATATGCACACTTATATATACACTGTTTCGGATGGATATACCGCCATCTATCGGTTCTGGTACCTCAGTCGCCTTTCACGACACCTGGTAAAGTGGGAGGTACTTGTACTCTGCCGGTACCTCACTGGAATTAAATGTATATTATATTTATGATTCCTCTGTAGTCTGATGTCCATAACACAAGTGCTTTAAGAGACCCTTGGAGTCAGGTCAATGTATGAGATGTTGTGTTTCTATTACTTCGTTATATTACCAATAGTTATCTCTTGTTAATCGAAATACGAACATAATTCATTTAATTTTGCAAAATCTCTTTAATCATTTGTATGACATTAATTAGACAATTAATGTTCACATCATTTAAGTTTATTATTTTATAAATTTTATATATTTATTATGCATTTTTTATAAAAATAAATAGCTACATTTTTAGCACTTGTTGCAAAGTGAACCTTCATCGGTTTGAGCAATGTACTTGAACAATATTTCGCTTCACGTGTTAATAATTTATATTTAAAACACAATTTATAATAATAATAATAAATAACTTGTATTAGGTATCTTCAAAAAGTTACAAAAACCCGTATAGTCTCTAGGACAGGCGTGAAGCCAAAACAGTTACACGAATCTACGACAACTCTGAACCTACCACCTAACACCTTCAAACTACTACAAAGAGTAGCAATACTGAACTCGTAGACTAGTTAGGAAATCATTGCAGACAACATGAAGGCCCTATATTAACCATAACACAATCCACTACGCAGTACACCCAGAGAAACACTTATTCGAACACACAACATGCAACCTAAAAACTGACCAACACTCCCTGATGTGTACCTACTTGGCCTAGGCTCTTGCTTATTACTAAGCCAATGGCCGAGGAAATAAACAATAAAGATGATAATAATATAAATAACAATAAACTTTATTTGTATTTCACAAAAATATTATTATTTTAAATCATGCATCTGAACACCGAACCATATATATATATATATATATATATATAT
>JACJUM010005602.1:15526738-15566819 GCA_020976665.1 Heortia vitessoides | reverse complement strand
ATATAATTCATTGTCCTGTCTCCGTGATAATTCGCTGAAAGCACTTGTGTTACCGACAGTAGACAACGGGGAAATCACAGATATAATATATAAATACATTTGACAGAAAATATAAACATCACCATGTAAATTATTGTTCTGGGTGGGGATCGAACCGACGACATTCGGCGCACAAGGCTATTCAAGACACACGAATCTTTTTATCCCTATAAGAATTATAAATGCACATATGTGTGTTCGTTACATTATAATGAAAGATATGTGGTATGAAACCTGAGTAAGAAATAAGCTAGTTTTGGACCCGGAAAGAAACCAGTTTCCTGTGGGACGCAGTACATAACGAAGATGTCATCGAGTTGACTAAACTAATATTAAAAGTGTTTTTGTTTGTTTGTTACTATTAAACTCAAAAAAATGTATCTTTATCGAGTAACTAAGGCTATAAAGAATAAAAAAAATGAGGTCCTTATCTAAAATGATAACAATGTAAACAAGATTTGTATTTATGTACTTTTATAAGTATATACATAAGCTTGCATACTCGTATTTAGATTAAGTCAAGCAGCGTCACAAAGTAAGGAGTATTGATCGAAAAAAATGTATTAAGTCTCGAAACAAGCAAAGGTACTGTCCGCGTGACAGCAAACATCATCGGAACTAGCTTTTATTATCACTAGGATATCACTTGGGCATTGCCAAGTATTTATTTATTTATTTTATAGTACACAATAGGCTACAATCATACATAGTTGTTAATATGATTAAGTTACAAAAACAAGATTATAATCCTATACATGTCTTCACAGCAGCATTAATTTATCTATGTATTTATTGTGATATACAATGTAAATACATAATAATATTATGTCATCTTCATCACACCATTCATTGGAAGGTCACTGCTGGATATAGGCCTCCCCCAGAAAGGAGGTTTTAGCCCATAATTGCCGCGCTGGGCAAGCGTATTGACAATCGCAGTACAATTGATCCGCAATGCATCCCCGCCCAATGCATTTGAGCTGCACTGTTTCGATAGATATACCGCCATCTGTCGGTTCGTTGCCGCCTCTTACGACACCTGGTGCAGTAAAAGGTACCTACTATTCTACGCTGCCGGTACGTCACGGCAAAATTGTATGTAATGAACTATTAAATTGATTTTAAAAAATATTTCTCGAATGGAACTAAAGTGTAGGACCGGTCTTATGTCTATTTTAAAGCGGATTCAAAAGTTTGTCTAACACAAAAGAATCTATAAAAAGAACTAAATGGCGATAGAACATACAATTTGAATGAATTTTAGAACAATTTGCGACGGTGTCTACAACAATTGCATTGTATTTAGAACAAATCAATTAGAACCAAAACAGAAAGAGTTATTAAATCTTAAGCAGAATCTTTCATTTAAAAAATATTATAAATATGTTCTAGCGGCTCCTAAATATACTTTTTTCAATTTAGGTTTAACTAGCATTGCCCGCGATGTGATACCCGTCCGCGTGGAATAGTGCTTTTAGGGGATATAGTAGCCTTCCTTGATAAATTAAATATCCAACACAGAAATTATTTTATAAATCGGACTAGCGGTTCCTGCGATTAGTGCGTTCAAACTTACTAACTCATCAGCTTTATAGTATTGGTATAGATTAAAATATTAAATAAAGGGAGTTTTATAAATTTACACATATATCAATATACTTTTTACATGACAAATGTGTGTTGAAATCAAAAAAGAAACAAGCTTTGACGCCATAACAAAGGATATCATTTCAGTAATACCAACCAACTTCCTAAAACCTTGAATTTCGAACAGACTACACCGACCTTGAGCACAAAGGACGAATGGTACTTAGGGCTCGCCAGTCATTGATCGAGCCGTTGGGAATGACCCTGAATAGTTTGACCTTCGTCCTAAAGCGGGCCCGACCTTAGGATCCGAGGACCTTGACCTTTGTAGACTACCTCTAAAAACGTTCTTTATACATTTTGCCTTATTCGTGTGATTTTTTATGAGAGTAATTCATTGGGTTTTGGTTTAACGATATTTGGAGATACTATGTTTTATTGATATTTCTCAAAAGAATTTATAGTAATTTATGTTCTACTACTATGTGGGTATAATATTCAACAATCATCATCATCATTTCAGCCATTGGAAGTCCACTCCTAGACATAAGCCTCCCAAAGAAAGGGGGAATTTTACCCATAATTGCCATGCTGGGCAAGCGTGTTGGCAATTGCAGAGCGCATCTTTCACTACGGGAATGCTGCTGCCTATCCCAACCCTGTGTTTTTTAACTTTAATAACTCGGATGTATATACCGCCATCTGGTATCTTAGTTGCCTCTTACGACACCTGGTACATAGGGGGAAGATACCCTTACTACCTAGGAATTCATATTCCACTCTGCCGGTACCTCACGGCAATGCTGTGTTGGATAGTCAACAATACTTATAATTTTTTTTTGTTTACAGAGAAGAGACTTGGAATCGCATGCTATAAAGGAAACAGATCGAAGAAGACATAGCATTTGGTGGACTCTGCTCATTGACGTGCCACTTTTTGTGATTTGTAAGTGTTTTTGTTTATTTTTCACACCACATTTAGCTAAGTGGTTAAACGGTGGTTGGGACGCAAGAGATTGAGATTCGATTCCATCGTCACAAGAAAGAATAGGTAAATAGCCTGTCTATTTACCTATTCTTTCTTTATATGATGATATTTAAGAGAGTTAAAGAGTACCATCTATTTATTTTTTATTTTTATTTATTTAACTTTATTGCTAAAAAGGTTACAAAATGTACAAATGGCGGACTTAATGCCAGATGGCATTATCTCCCAGTCAACCATTACACAAAACAGAAATATATATATATATAGTGGTGCAAACAATATATATACAAAATAGATAAACGTGGCATACATATTTGCATAAATAAACGCAATAAATGCATATAATATAAAAATCTATCGCTTTGATTATTCCGATTCCATAACGTAATTGTCCAATTTACTTATTTATTAGATAAATAATGGTTATTGTGGGTTATCCCTAAGGGGTAGACATATACCACCGCGTACTTTTTTGTAACCTTTTTTTATAATATACATAGTACATTATTTTGATCGTAGATCGTAGATTCAGCCAGTGTAAACCATTCAGCCAATATAATTGCAAAAAATATTTTTATATTTAATCAGTACTATATTATTCATTAAACATAAAAAAAATCCTCTTGAATTACTCTATCTTTTAAAAAGAACCCCGTCGAAACCCGAAGCAAAGTTTGAATGAACTAAGCATACATATACAGACATCGAAAAGTGACTTAGTTATAATAAGTTTATTAAACTAGAATAAAGTAGAATAATTAGTTTATTAAAGTAGAATAGTCCCTCCCCTTATACCGTAAGAAGCTACTAAGGCACCAGAACCGACAGATGGCGGTATATCCATCCGAGCCAGTGTAGCTCAAATGCAAAGGATGGGGATAGGCAGCAGCATCCCCGTCACAAAAGCTGCGCTCTGCGATTGCAAACACGCTTGCCCAGCGCGGCATTTATAGGCAAAATTCCCTTATTCTTGGGGAGGCCTATGTCCAGCAGTGGACTTCCGATGGCTGGTGTGATGAAACTTGTCCAGCTTCTTTTTTATATTACAGGATTTTTTAATTTTAGTATAAAAAGTGCATGTTTTTATAATTTGGTATACCTCTAACTATGTCAAGTAATTTCCACATATTTTTCATGCAAAGGTTGCCTAGAAGAAATCGCTCCATGCTATAGGGCCACTAAGGGTACATACAATACTATGTACTTACTTTTAACTAAGTCTGTAAGTTTAAGATGTACTATAAAGCGTGTTGTTTACTGGTTTTAAGTACATATAATATATACTAGCTGTGCCCGCGTCTTCGTCCGCCTTGTTACATTATTTTTGCATATCTCAAACCGTTTTCGCAGCGCACGCGACGACGATAAATTTTTCGTCCGTATTTACATTTCATGCTATGCCCCTATTAGACGTGGCGTGATGTAATAGACCTTAAGTGGCTCCTTATTATATCAGCTATCTGCCAGTAAAAGTTCTACAAAAATCGGTCAAGCCGTTTCAGAGATTACCCAAAAAACAGACAGACCTTCTTTTGAAATGTTATTCTATATATATTATTAGGTACATGTTCTGAATACTTATTTTAATACTGCCTGCCTAATTTTAATACTGCCTGCCTAATTTTAATACTGCCTGCCTAATTTTAATACTGCCTGCCTAATTTTAATACTGCCTGCCTAATTTTAATACTGCCTGCCTAATTTTAATACTACCTGTCTAATTTTAATACTACCCTTCAAACCGGAACACAGCAATGCGAATACTGCTATTTGGCGGTAGAAGTAGGTGAGAGTGAGGTACCAATGCAGACGACCTTTGTATGGGGTCTAGTTTCAGAGATTCATAGTTGTAATCTTATATTATGCGCCAGGAGTCGGGTTCGATATCCACTCAGGACACAAATTTTTATAATGGATATTTGTGTTTATTCTGTGTCTGGGTGTTAAAAATATGTATTGAAGTAATTATTTTTGATTCCTCTGTTGTCTGACAAACACAAATGTATTAAGCGACTTCTCACGGAGTCAGGTCAATCTACAAGACATTGTGTGAATATTATTATAATAATTATTCATAAAAATAATGTGTAATTCATGCGTTGTTTTTAATTTACTTCACTTAAAGATTAATACTTATATATTTATATAGATTGTTGAAACTTTAACCATACCTTTAAAATGTTTGTACTAAGTTGATTATTATATAAAAACCGAACTCTCATTTCAACGCCCTGCACGCTTCTCTGAAGTTTCCAAACACTATAATTACGTAAACTAATTTATGGTGGAATATAAAATTCCGTTTCAGTATCATTTATCAATATCACGTGTGGAATATAAATAACGCATCGGCCAAAAGCTGTTAACGTTACAGTGAAGCGACGACAAAATAACGAACCCTTTAATAAAATAATACTTTATTTAATTTTGAACTTAATCTTCACAATAATAGAGTTTAAAACATCATGCCATGTAGTAAATACAGTCGGACTCTTCGAAGTTTCTGTTTGTAATTTTTTACAAATTAATAAAATTACGCGTTCTACTCTGCCGGAACAATACTGTATTCTGCCGACATCCCTCATTAGCAGGAGTGTCAGCAGACACCAGGGGGTCAGACAACAACCGCAGGGGGGACACCCACGGGTGAAGGTTAAATAGTATCTCTATTTGTACCAGATGTCGCAAGCGACTGAGGTACCGAACCGATAGAGGGCGGTATATCCACCCGAAACAGCGTAGCTCAAACGCCCATTCCCGCCGCAAAGCAATTATAGGTAAAATTCAACCTTTTGTTAATAGAGTCGTATGTCCAGCATTGAAGGTTCTAAGGCTGCTATAATGATTATAATGATGACCCCTAAGAGTACTGTTTACTTTGGAAATAACCACGAGTAAGACCGGGGGTAAAAGCTAGTTTAGTATTAGTTCGTCGGCAAAAGACGATCATCACAAGTAGTAATTGCATTTGTCTATCGCAGCCATGTTGCTGAGTCGAACTCTTGGTATTTTTGTTTTTTATCTTCTTGGTAATCAAAGTCGTGAGTTATAAATTAATTATTAATTACAAAGGTCGTCTGCATTTGTTGTGTTCGCATTGCTGTGTTTCGGTTTGAAGGGTGAGAGAGACAGTGAAATTACTGGGTAAATGTGACATTGCAACTTCAGTTTACGAGGTTGGCAACACACTGCTGATATCTGAGTGATGACATGAACGTCTTTAGGCTGCGGTCACGTTTATCATCAAGCGGACCGTATGCTTGTTTCCTGACTTAATAACATCTAGTTGTTTAAGTGTAGACTAATTTGACTTGGTTGCTTAAATATGGTACGCTAGCTGTTGCCTGCGACTCCGTCTGTACTCGATCAGATTATATCCTCAGAATCGGATGCAATTCGCATACAACTCTTGTCTATTCGATAGTGATCCAAATCTTCTGATCTTCTGTGCGTAAGGGTCGTGAATTCGATCGAAACACGAGACAAACAATTATATGATAAATATTTGTGTTTGTTGTGTGTCTATGTGCTGAAATATGTATTTAAATATTATTTAATGTTATGTTGAAAAGTCTTGTATATTTTTATTTATCATTCAAATTCTCCTGTTAATTTTGATTCTTTTTGGTAGATTTAGTGTAGTCAAAATTACAAAAATGTACTACAGACAAATTTTGGGAATTCTAAGGACTGTAGGACAGTTTTTATTTTATTGTAGTGTGTAACTTTTTGTAAATTATTTTATTATTTTCGATTCCTCTGTTGCCTTATAACCGTGACACTGCTGCTTTAAGCGACTTATCACGGAACCAGCTTAATACATGAGATATCGTGTTAATTAATTATCACTTCTCGTTAGGATACAGAAAAATATCTTTAACGCGTCTTACCCCTTCGGGGCACAAAAAATCAAACCCCCTATGAGAACATATCGCCATTAAAAATATATTAACGTCCTTTTATGAACTCCAGCTGTTGTCTGTTTCAGTCGGCGTGTAAAAGTGAAAAATAAAACTAAATAAAATGTTTATGTGACGCACGTGGGGTGGTGGGCAGATGGCAGAACGCAATCGCTGTTGCGTTTTAAATCAGACAATAAAAAAAAAACAATTAAGTCGAGGAACTTTGCGATGTGTCGACTGATTTCTTTTGAACATTAATTATTTTGAAACAAATAATGAAAATGCCTAATTCACATTTTGGGGTCACGATCTCAGCATAGGACTAGCTGACCCGACTGACGATATCCTGTCGTAAATATATTTTATTTAAGAAGAATTTGGCGCCAAATTCTATTGTCAGTGACAGATGAAGATAGTGCGTTTTAATTAAAATACGGTTGTCAATATGTTTTACGAATTTAACCAACGGGCAGAGCAAGTATGTAAATGAAGATTTTTTGTATTTGTTCTGTGTTTTGGTATTATTTATTTGTATCTTAAGTATTACATCGGTAATTCTTCTGTTGTTTTATATCTGTAACACATTATCTCGGAGTCAGGTCAATGTATGAGATGTTGTGACTTGGTCGTTATTCCGTAACTAATACGAAGAAACAAGCAGTTATACGTGCCCACCATTACATGGACCGACATTTTGTAAAAAAAAAACAAGTCAACTACTAATTTGTGTTTAATCATTCAATCAAATCAAATTTTATTCATTTTTGTTTATTTTTATTGCAATTAAAGTTTTCGTAATTAAAACGGGTGATATTATCTTCCATTTAATGCTATAATCGTAATTATAAACTCGTCATACCATCAGCGTCTTAGACACTAGCTTTCTTTACGACGTAGCGAGGTGGCGCCACCGTCTATGTAGAAATCAAAATGGCGTCGTCGAAAAATATTTTTTAGTAGGCTTATGCTGTTTTTTTAAGAAATAATAGTTTTATACGTCATATTAGATCTCTAATATTATAAAGCACAGAATTGTGTAAAATAATAATAAAAAATAATGCTAATCAGCTTACGTAACTACAAACTTTAATTGATAAACGTATGTTTCCTATCAATTAAAATAATCGGCAATATCTGTGATGGTACAATCATTTTTATGACTCTTGTCCTAATAGTCACACACTTTCTTCTAATTTACATAAAGGTAAATGATGTTATTTGCTTTGCCGCGGTCGGGCGAACACGCCTATAATTGTCACCTATGAAATTTAAACTAAATTAAGAAAACTATTAAGATTATTGAATTATTATCCATCATCCATCCTTTTTTTCCGTTTGTATTACATTACATTAGACTTATTTACTAAAATATAAAATGGAATGAGAATAATAAATAAAATTAAGTTTATTTTCGAACACTATAAAAGGACATGGTTTCTATCGAACCTACATATGTTTATCATTAAATTGCTACTACAAATTGAGATATAAACTATTAAATTACTCAAGTTGGTGACATAATATCTTCAAGTCACAAGGTTTGCAACGCACTACCAATCTGATGAGCGTCTATAGGCTGCAGTGACACTTGCTATAACGCAGACTATACGCTTATTTATCGATTTGTATTAATAAAAATATAAGTTACAAAATGGATTCGTTCTTAGAAAGCTACGTATTATCCTTGATTTTTCCTATATTAAATGAAATATTACATCAAAAATATTATTAAATCTATACATATTTCTATTTATAAACAAAAACTAGTTTGATTTATTAAACAACGTATTTAGATTATTGATAAAAACCAGTCTGCGTTTTTGCAAAGTGGCCCAGTCACGTCGCCAATCAAGCCTCGTTCGCTTTTCGAGCCGCCAAAATATATCCTCTCCTTATAAGGAATGGACTTCTTATAATCGATAGCCGATCAAAGGTCGTTGAACTGGAAAAAAAAATACATTTTATGCTCACGCTGTACTTGCATTGCACAATGATCTGTGAATCAACCAGAACTGTTATGTTGTTTTAAATAAATCACTTGTGTTATTTTTAGAAGTGTGTTTGCTGTGATTACACATTTATTATTTAATGAATGTATGTTTAACAATAATTTGCTCATAAAACTCGAGTATTCGTTTGATAGACAAAGGTTCATATAGTTAACACGTTTATTATATTTTATTAGCTATCATCATCATCATCATGGCTGTCAAAGTCCACTGCTGGATATAGTCCTTCCCAAGAAAGCATTAATTGCTTATAATATATATCGTAGATCATCGCATAATCGTAGAGCGCAGTTTGCGAAAGGAAGCTGCCTATTCCCACCCCGTTGCATATCAGCTACACTCCTTTGAGTGGATATACTGCCATCTGTAGATTTCTGAAACAATCGCCTCATACTCATATGGCATCTGATATAGAACGAATGTTCTATTATATGTGTATATATAGATTCTACTCTGTGGCGTAGTCGCTATATATAAAGCTTATTTAAGATTTACTAATGGTTGCAGTAAGATTACCGAAACAGCAAACAAACGACAAACAAGCTATATACAGTTAAATTACGCGTCACATTAACTAATAGACGCTCGTAACGTCATAAGGATATCATTAGCGCATTTCTAACCTTATGACTTGAAAATATTATGTCACATTACGTAGTAATTTCACAGCCAACGTGGCATTGCGAACACTGCTATTTGGCGGTAGGTAAGAGTGTGGCACCAATTCGGTGACCTTTTTTATAAGGACTACCTCATATATCATGTGTACCTTTACAGATATTAAAAATTGACATTGTTTTTTAAATTTAATTTGAATACATATCTAAACTAGTTGTCTTGGCAGATGTACTAATATATATATATATATATATATATATATATATATATATATATTTCGTGACACAGTATTTGCCTGGGATAAACTTCAAAAATTTATGCTTACTGTATACGAGTAAGTAAGTATAGTTAAGACAGCCAACATGTTATTTTATATATATATATATATATATACAAAATAACATGTTACATATATACATACATCTGAATTCATATCGCTCATTAATAGCCGATAATAGATACGTTCGCCTTGCATAATTACGAGCGCGTTTAATACCGTCCCGTCGGTTAGGATCGGGAAAGCATTTTAATCGTCCTCGTTATGGAATCCAATTTTATGGTCATTAGAGTACCGACACTCCTACAAGCGATGTTTATTAATTTTAATATAATCTCACCGTGACATTCGTAATTGCTGACCGAGAATAAAACCGCTATTGGACGATAAACTTTAAATCAATCATTACAAAATTACAATAAACAATTAATAGTTTATTAATAATATTATTGATAGCATGTTAAAATGATTTATACATTAATTAGTACGGGACTTATCAGGAGGATAATTGTATTAAAAAGTAAATGCTACACATGTAAAGTTTGCATTGTATTGTAAGTAACGCCATCTAGCGGTGAGTAGCGGTACAAATAAATACTTTTAGTACTGTTTCGATGGTCTTCAAGCATATCACAACTTCAAGTATAAATAAATATTTGAGTCACAATAATGAGCAAAAAAAATGAATATTATTAAATGTTGTTTATTTTTGAATATAAACACTTGATGTTTTGTTTGAGAAAATAACGTAAATATAGGCAATCCATTCTCGAATGCTAACATTTTTATATATGATATTTAGTTGTGGTGTCGGAATACGTCTGAGAAACCTATAAATGTCAGAGATTTTAATTAATTTAGGTTAATAAATTACTCACATAAACATAATATGTATACATTTACTAGTTGTATCTGTAGAAATCATTTCAGTCTTACTTGAAGATATATATAAAACACTCAGATATATATTATAAATTAATTTAAATAACTTTACTAATACTAACCTATAGACTCATGTCCACAGATTATTTTAAAACAAATCCAATGGAAGGGTCAGCTTAGGTCATAACACTCTTCAACATTTACGCATTCACAAATAACAACAAAATTTTTCTCTTAAAAACGCAGCTCATTTAAGTTACTCATGAAAACGGTTGCCGAAATGTTACCGAATGTCGACTGGAAGATAAAAAACCTGTTATAAAGTAGCTTATATAGAATTCCAGCAGTGCTAAGCGGGTCACATGCGAGGTTTTTTTTTAATATGTGGATAAATTATACCTTATGTTACTTACTGACAATATTAACTTCTACTAGTAAAACAATCCTTGAAAGCTGTCAAGCAATTTTTAAGTTTGTTTGTTACAAACTTACAAATACAAACATCTTTTTTTTAAATAAATAAATAAATTCCCACAACATCTTATATATTGACCTGATTCCGTGATAAGTTTCTTAAAACACTTGTGTTACGGACATCAGACAACAGAGGAATTTATTGAATTAAATTAAATATTTATTATAAATTTAATACCCAGACGCGGAACAAACATAAATATCATTATATAAATATTTTCCTTAATCAGGATTAAACCCACGACCTTTGACGCACAAGACAGGATCACTTATACCAAAATATTAAACCTTTATATTGGTGAAAAAATATTCTCAATCAGTTCAATAGATAATGAGCTTATCCATTACAAAAAAATTGTCTCTTAATAATATTGGTTGCCGTGAGGTACTGGCAAAGTAGAATAGTACCTCCTACAGTACCAGGTATCCTAAGAGGCGATAAGTTACCAGAACCGACAGAGCAACACATATGCACAGGACGGGGATGGGCAGCAGCATCGCGGTCGCGAAAGTTGTGCTCTGCGATTGGCAACACGCTAGCCCAGCGCGGCAATTATTAGAAAAAACCTCCTTTCGTGGCCTATGTCCAGCAGAAGACTAGAGTGGCTGGAAAATATTGGTATAGATTCACACCAAACTGAACTACCATAGACAAATAAAACTCTATAATAGACATGTCTATTCGAAAAACTATATGCAAAATGAAAACAAGCGTCAACATGTACTGTAATGACCTACGTCAGGTTATCAACCAGCCATTATATCGACGCAAGATGGCCATTCACAACCGTTTGTGGCCAATTGCAAACAGGAGCACGTTGTTGACACGCATCCACGCCACGTTGGCTGCAACGTGTCGAGGGAACAGCGCCAGCACTGGCTATGTCATGTATTATGTAATCCGATGGATCAGGAACAATCTAGTAGTTGCTGGTGCAATCATCCGTAATGGATGTACCCGACTTGATACACTTCTAGCATTGTAGGTAATGTACCTTCGGAAACTAGCAGCGTCTCGCACTTTTCAATCATAAAACTTTCAAACTAAATTTGCAATCTTTCTTTACCCCCCATGTTTATTGATGAAAATATTTTTACACTCTTTTTATAATTCTCAATAAAAAACAAACAATAAATCTGTATAAAGACAGAATTGTATTCGAATTGGAAACTTCAAAAACAGCAAAGTTCCATACTAACTTTGCTCCCCCGTTTTACCCCTTTAGGTAGTGAAATTTGTAAAATCCTTTCTAAGTGCTCCCCTACCTTGTAAAAAGAACCCTTATGCATATATTCATAGTTTATTAAGCCCTGCGTTTATATATCAGTTAAATTGTATATAGTTATATGATATTATTTAAGATATATTTTGTTTTGTATTCCCAAACATATCATACATTGAGCTGACTCCATGATAAGTCGCTGAAAACACTTGTGTTACAGACACAGAACAAACACAAATATCATATAAATATTTGTCCTGGGGGGGATCGAACCCACGAACCCTGACGTATAAGATAGGACCACAAAATTTTGCGCGATCGGTATCCGTAAACATATTGCTATATAATTTATCGAATAAACCGCGTTTTAAAGCCGTTTAAAGATTAAGTATAAAAGGTACAACCAGTGGTCGAAATGCGACCATAATTCATTAATAAAACTACTCTTTTAAAGGCAATAAAACACGGATTATTTAGCTTTTTACATTTTGTGTTCGACGTTTCGGTTACTGTTCTGAGAACAATTTTAGCAATCGCGTTTTAGTCCGTAAACGTTGGAAAATATTATATTATTAATAAAATATTGAAATTACAACCTTATTTTATATCTCGATATTGTCATTATTATTTGCAATATATTGACAATCAAGAGAATATAATCACTTTGAATCGCGGTTTGGTCAACATTTCGGTTACCACAATAATCCGCGTTAAAACCATTACAAAGCAGTTGCAATAGAGTTGTGGGAGGGTAAATATTAAAAAAACATTATAGTGTATTGCCTATTTATTCCGCGTACATAAGAAACTATTTCTGGATAAAAAGTGGGAAATCGTTACAAACAGATATTAGATATAACAGATATTATTCATATACACTTTCGCATATGGTTTATTAGTGCAAACGTGTTAAATTAATGTCGGCCAGAATTTCGCTCTTGTGTGGCTAAGCAGTTGAAATATTTCATAGTCCAAACGACTGTTAGAACTGATTCCTGACACACGCTTAGGATGTACCAATCTTATAGTCTTATTTCGAGGAACTTAATCACGGTAAGGAAAAGAATGTCTACAACCAGTCGTCCTATATTGTAAGCCATGGGTCGAGGGACAAACGTTCATACACATTACAAAATATCTTTTTTATAAACTGCCAGTAATTATTATATTATCTCTCTCTCTCATTTTTAGTTTGAAAAAGCCTGTTTTAGAAAAGACCTCTCTCTCTCTACTCTACATAAAACATAGCAATAGTTACATAGGTAGGTACTTATATACATTTATATGATTGATTTGAATTTATATAAAATAATAATTAATATTTATATGATGATATTTGTGTTTATTATGTGTCTGGGTGTTAAATATATGTATTTAAGTAGTATATTTGATGGAGTTTGACTAACCACGGAGTCAAGTCATAGTATAAAATATTGTGGGAATTTATGGGTGGGAATCGAACCCACGACCCTTGGCGGACAAGATAGGATCACAATCATCTGCGCCATCGGGCACGTCAAGCTGAATATCTGTATTTGTTCTGTATCTGAGTTTTAAATATGTATTCAAGTATTATATATGTGATTCCTCTATTCACGGATATCCGTAACACAAATGCATTAAGTGATATATTCTGGAACTAGGTATATATATAAAAAGTTGTGTGAATTGTATTATTTATTTTTTATTTATATTGTTAGATACATTAATTGTCTAGGTCCTAGACTTCAAGGAATATGACGTAAGCACCTGGAATAGCTGCCTCGCCGCAGATCACATCCATTCCCGTCGACATTGACTTTGAACTTGCCAAAATGACGGAAGTGGGGATTCGCCGAATAAATTGGTACCTCCCGCCTGTGCCAATGGCCACTTCAATGTCATCGCGGGTAGCCATAACTACCTGTAGGAATTGGAATGTCTGAAATCTATATATCAAAAAGGAGAAGCTGACTGACCGATTAATTAACATATCAACACAGGGCTTTTACACCTTTAGGGGGCAATGGAATATTGCCCCCTAAAGGTGTAAAACGGGGGTGCAAAGTATGTATAAACCATTTCCGTTTTTTAAATTTGATGTAGAATCTTTATTAAAAGGCATAAAACATGTGTAAAATTCGGTTTTCGAAAATCATCCCTTAAGAGGGTAAAAGGGGGAAGCAAAATTGTGAGTATGATAGGTCCACAACTGAACGCGGGTGAAACCGCAAGACGCTGGTAGTACGACATAAAAGTAAATAAAATAGTTAAGAAAGTTTCTCTGTACCGGGTGTCATTATAAAAACAAGCACTTGTGTTATAGATATCAGACATCAGAAGTTACAAATTCATCACGTAAATGGTTTTTCTAACTGTTGCAGTTATTCTACTTTAGTTTATTCTTTCTACATGTCCAAACCATCTCAAGATCCCTATTTATAACATCATTATAGAACTACATCGATCTCTTAGCATGCATGCATTCTTTAATCTATCTCCCAGACTCCGGATAGGTTGGTCACAATACGTATTCGAAATACGCAAAGCCAAGAATGGGAAGTTATTACTTGTGTAGTTGTCTCCTCACAACTGTCATTGGAAATAAGAAAATTGACATAATGGCGGCCAGCGCAACATTTCATTGTTAAAGTTCGATCCAGCGATTTGTTAGTGTCACCGGAAAGGGAAAGGGTGTTTGGTATTATGTTCGCATTCAATTAAATTTTAGCTTTGCCGTGGACAAAAAGTTAAATTAACTCAATTAAAAGGAGATTCTTATTTGAACGTGTAAAAAAAAGAGTAGATAGAGGTAGAGTAGAATAGTAAGTACCCCTTTCTGTACCAGGTGTTAAATATGTATTCAAGTATTATATATGTGATTCCTCTATTCACGGATATCCGTAACACAAATGCATTAAGTGACATATTCTGGAACTAGGTATATATATAAAAAGTTGTGTGAATTGTATTATTTATTTTTTATTTATATTGTTAGATACATTACCTGTCTAAAAAAAGAGTAGATAGAGGTAGAGTAGAATAGTACCACCTTCTGTACCAGGTGTCGCTAGAGGCGGTAGCGGTAGCGCTTCTTATGGTTGTAATGATGAAGATCTGAACGTAATTAATATTACGTAAATGAAATTAATAGAACGTAAATCGTCACATATCGCATGGCAGCAAATGAAAAAGAACAATAAATAAGAGAATCAATAATTGTAATTATTTTTGATAAGGATTTGCCTTCCGCAGCTTTTGTGGTTTCGCTTGAGTAACATGTTGGTATTTTCCCTATAAAACAAGTATTTTTATATTTCATAATGTTTTGTAGTTACCGCTTCGTAAACCATTTGTCATCACCATTACAATAGAACGTCCAATGATAAAAACAGGACTACCCAAGGAAAAGGGGGATTTTTTGCCATAATTGCCGCGTTTGCAAATAGCAGTTTCTCAGCGGTAATGCTGCTATCTATCCTTGCCCTGTAATCTCTCAACATCGCTGTAACGTGGGTATATCGTTATCTGTCAGCTCTGGTACATCAGTCGCCTCTCACGACTCTTGACACAGGTGGAGGTAGTATTCTATTTTGTCGTTACCTCGACAAAAATTTTGGTTTTAGATTCTTGCGAAGTAGATATTATTATCGGCATATTTTTAACTGTTTGGTGCCGGTAGAATAGTATAGTACTTCACAGTGTATAAGGTTTGTAAGAGTTAATGAGGTATTACAGTCGATAAATGGCAGTGTACCTAAAATGTAACATGTTGGATACGGGCAAAAGCTTTGCCGTCGTAAAAATCGTAAAATTTTCCCCTTTTCTTGAGGAGGTCTATGTCCAGCAGGATGTTCTACAGCTATTATAATGATCATGTAACGAATAAACTCAAATATTACCAAACTTATCAGTGAAACCGAGGAGCGTTGATAGTTCAAAAATCTATATATATAAAAGGAAACGTTCCTACTGATACATATACGCATGCATATTCGTAACCGCTAATGGTAGAAACGTAAAATTTGTACAGTTGTTTAAATTCAAAATGGAGACAACAAACTTATTTAAAAATATGTTTACCCTAATATACCACCGCTATTTAGCGGTAGAATTAGGCTTACCTATTTCTATCTGAAATTGCTGGGTAATGTGACAAAATACTTTCAAGTCATAAGGTTCACAAGTATATTACTAGCACCTTGCTAGTAATATACTTGTAAAATTAATATACTTTAAAAAATAGGCTGCAGTGAGCCGTGAATACCAGAGTAGGTAGTACCTCCCCCTTTACCAGGCGTCGTAAGAGGCGACTCAGATACCGGAACTGACAGATGGCGGTATACCCGACACTGTGTAGCTCAAATGCATAGGTCGGAGATTGTCAGCAGCATCCCCGTTGCGAAAGCTGCGATCTGCGATTGCCAACACGCTTGTCCAGCGCAATAATTATGGGCAAAATACCCTCTTTCTTGGGCAGACCTATGTCCAACGATGGATTTCCGATGATGATCATGATAGGCTGCGACGAGGCTTATTATCTCACAGACTGCATGCTAGTTTGTCGATCTGGTCTCACCAAAAGATATTTGAGCAAATTGTTAACAGTTATATATTATTTGCAGTGATAATATTACTGGGGTTATTTGAAATGGGCAAGATGACGACCTTCAAGACTGGCTTCTACTGCAGGGACCCGGCGCTTTCTTTCCCTTTCCGAGGAGACACCGTCACAATTGGTGCGCTCATGGCCACCATATTTTTTGGGCCATTCATTATTGTGAGTGTTATTAAAAGGTTTATTTTAATTATTATTATAGGCCAACGAATTGCCTGTTGGTAAGAAATCAGCATCGCTAATAGACACCGGCAACACCAAAGGATGATTCCTTTGGTGGCGCGTTGCAAAATTGACTGACTGACATATCGTCGCAGGGCTATAAGGGTTAGAAATGACAGGTGGCTATAGTGTAACTTAAATATAACTTAATTATTACTCATGTCCAGCCTTGGTTAGGTCAATGTCTAACAGGGGGCTATCTATGGCTGATATAATGGTGCATAGTGTAAAACGGGGGTGCAAAGTTAGTTAGAAACTTAGCTGGTTTTGAAGTTATTCAAAAGAAGTTCAGTATAAAGGTTCTTTATTGAAAGTCTTGAAAAATGTGCAATATTTTTATGAAAACAATTTCTTTATGATGGTAAGTGAGTGCTAAATTAGTGTGAAAGTTCTACAACTTAACGCAGGCGAAACCGCGGCCCGCATCTATAAATATAGAAGATAAAAGGGTCTTATTCGAATCTACCCATTTACAGATCCTAGGAACAGAGCTTATATTCTCAGACGCGAGCTACCATCGCAGCAAGACAATGGAGGCCATCAGGAATACCTTCTGGGTATACCGCAGCTACCTCTACGGGATGCTGTTCAACTTCGTCATCGTCGAGGTCATGAAGGGTATCACAAGCAGCCCAAGGCCGACTTTCTTCGACATTTGCCAGCCTGATACCGGTCTAACCTGTAACGGGTACGTATTTTATATTTACATGTGCTCCTACAGCCGGTGAGAGTAGAGTACGAATGTAGACGACCTTTGTCTACCTCTAATAAAGTGTTCCAGACAGATGTTGCAGTACTCTTTTATTGTTGCAGTACCGAGTTCGTGAGCTCCTTCCAATGCACGGCGACAAACTATTCCTGGTGGATGCAGAAGGACTCCTACTACAGCTTTCCTTCGGGACACGCATCGTTGTCCGTGTACTGTGCTTTATTTGTGGCGGTAAGCTTTATAAATAATGATAATAGAGGTACCGGCTGAGTAGAATAATACCTTCCTATATAGCAAATTGCGTAAGCTACCTGAACCGAAAGACGGCGGTATATTCATCTGTAACAACTCTCATATGTACAGAACGGGGATGGGCAGCAGCATCCTCGTCGCGAAGCTATGCCCTGCGATTGCCACGACGCTAGTGGGTAGGCGGCAATTATGGGCAAAATTCCCCCTTCCTTGACTGATATGATGGTCTCATACATTGACCTAACTCCCAAGTTAGTTGCTTAAAGCAGTTGTGTATAAGATAATAGAGGAATCATAAATATAATGCTTAAATACATATATTTAACAACCAGATACAAAATAGATAAAAATAAATCTTATAAATTTGTTGTGGGTGAAAATCGAACCCACGTATATCGGCGTACAAGATAGGATCACTACCATCTGGCAGTAATCCTATCTTGTGCGCCGTACACATTTCAAATGTGTATTAAAATTTACTATACTTTCACAGTGGTACCTACAGAAGCGAGCGTTCGACTGGCAATACCGCACCGTGTTCGTGGTACCATTTCTCCAGCTCCTCGGCTTCACCTTCGCAGCTATATCCTCGCTGACTCGGATCACTGACCACAGGCACCATTGGTGGGATGTGGTCACAGGGCTCGTGATTGGATTCGCCTTCTTCATATACGCGGTAAGCATCAATGAATCTGTGGTTACCTCCTTCCCTTATTTCTCGTCAAAATAATAAATAAGTTCCGTTTTTGTGTTCACCCCAAAGTCATACAGACAAATAGGAAGACCAAGAAATTATTACTTATACTTAAACATACACTTAAGTTTCATTCATAATTATAGATTAACTGTCTAATTAAAAACCACAATTTGGCACACAATAAAGGAACAGAGCCCAATGCGTCTTTGGGACCGCAATGATGGTTGCTAAATTCTAATTAAGGCTAAAACTTTATCCTCTGCGTTTGGCCAGATTATCCAGCTTACCTCTTTACTCCAGAAATAGTGATATCTTACTTTTTTTTACTAGCATTAAGCAGTGTTTTGTGATCTTATGAACCATATTTGTTCTGTGTGGGGATGCAACGATCCCTACTATAATATGATGAATTGTTATAACTGTTTTATGTATGGAAATAAAGTCGCTTGTAGCCGCTGCCAGTAGCTATGTATGCTTAAATCTTTAAAACTAAACATCCAATATTATTGTGGTTTTTTCAAAGTTAGAGTGATTCGAGAAGTAGATTTATATGTATAATTCATGCGTAATATAAAAGACCCCCCCCCCCCCCCCAATCTCCGAACCAATAATTAAGTGCAACTATCAGCACCTAGAACTCACTATGGATAGAAGACTGTACTGTTTGGAGGCGCACAGCTGTTCAATAAGCAATTTGTATATTTTTGTTAGAACTAGGATATCTCATCGTAAATTATAGTGAATTTGTATGAGAATAACGATCTTTAAACACAACACATATAATAGAAAAACACTGATTTTTCAGAGTTTTCTAAAGTGATAATAAACATTTTTTTTCCTCTTACGTTGCAAACGCTGGCTTACGTTGGAACCCGATGACATTAGATTAAAATAATGCACTATAATTATGTTTACCTTAAAAAAGTCTACGAAATCGTCTGCAGTGGTATATGTCTATCTCTTAGAGATAGCCCTCAATAGCTATTTTTAGTCCTTATTGCAACCTTGCGAAGCTGGGATGGGTTGCTAATTAAATGTATTTCATCATATCAGCCATCTAAAGTCCACTGTTGGACATAGGCCTCCTCAAAATTGGGGAATTTTTGCCCATAATTGCCACGCTGGGCAGGCGAGATGGCATTCGCAGAGCGCAACTTCATGACGAGGGTACTGCTGCCTATCTCCGTCCAGTAGTATTTAAACTGCGCTTTTTCAGATATACCGCCATCTGACGGTACCGGTACCTCAGTAATGCATTTATGATTCCTCTATTGTCTGATGTCCTAAATACAAGTATAAGCGACTCATCTCGGAGTCAGATCAATGTGTGAGATGTTGTGCGAATTTCATCACCATAGCAGTCGCAGAACTTTCACTGCGTGACATAGGCCTCCCTAAGAAAGAGGAAATTTTGACCATAACTGCCGCCCTGTGCAAGCATGTTGGCATTCGCAGAGTGCAGCTTTGGAGATGGGTATGCTGCTGCCCATTCCCGCCCAGTTTGCATTTGAGCTGAACTGTTTCCGAAGGATACATCACTATCAGTCGGTTCTGGTACCATAGTCGCCTCTTACGAACTGGTAAAGGGGGAGTAACTATTCTATTCTGCCGCTACCTTACAGCTCGTGTGGAATTAATTTATATAATATTGATTCTTAAATGGTATTATTTCTTACAGGCTATGGTGCTGTGCAAGAATTTTTCAGCTCTAACGGACAAGCACATAGAGGAGCCTTCTCCCCAACTAACATCCAGAAACATAATATTCGACACACGAAGATCTGACCTTCCAACTCCTTGAGAAATTTAAAGTGTTGCTATGAATCTAGATCTTCAGCTACTATGAACATCAGCTACCTCTTGCCTTACCGTACCGCCAAATTAGTCACTAATATGTTCCGGTTTAATGGGTAGAGAGGTAGTCAATTACCTGGGTGATAAAAACTCTTCGTCACAATGCTGGCGACCTGCTAGTGATGTTTTTGTAAATATAATATAATCTCTGTTACTTCTAAAGAATGTAACTTTTTTCAGTGAAGAAAATTATTTAATTTGTTCTGTAGTTTATGAAGTGAGGCATTTCAAGCAGAATTCCAATAGAGTACGATCCTAGTGCCGCCAGAGGTACGTCATTTTAGCGAAGCTGAAATTTCAATGATTTATAGTCTAGTATGTATGTAGTTAGGAGAGTATGCGTACTTACTAGCTCGAAAGCAGGACCCTTTCGCAGGTAGCGCGAACTAAAGGATAAAGTAGAAAGGCTCTTATTTAAATATGTTGTTGACAATATTATCAAAAATAGATATTCGTTATTGCCAGACCGTTTCCGAGGGCCATTGCTTCCGCCAGACGTTATAAAGATTGTTTAAAAATTAGGTAAACTACGTCATTTTAGCAAGCCTAAATTTGACATATATAACTACGTAGTACTATTTCCAGACTCTTTGTAAGCAGCCAGACCAATCCAATGGGCCAAATATTCTCCCAGACACCTCAAAGTTTCCCATTCCCATTACTAAAGTGTGAGTGAAAGCTGAGGGCGTTATTCGTGCGCTTTAATTCGAGTTAGAACACCACATGGATTTATAATATATATAATTGAAATGATGGTTATATTATTTATTGAGCTTGATTAAAATTTAAAAATATATAGTAAAGATCATCCACAAACATTTAGATGCAATAAATTGAAAGCAACAAGTGTGTAGATAACTTTATGGTTATTTTTTATTAAAATTTTGATTGAAAATGTTACAATTGACAAATTAAGATTAAAAAATTATTATCTAATATGTTATTCATCTCCATTGTCTTCGTTGCGCGAATTTTTATTTCCTTCATCAAATTCACATTCATATTTAATAATCACATTCATATAGTTGCGAATAGTTACCAACATATAAAAATAATTTAAAGTGAGTAAAATACCTGATTCATTTTGTAGTGAAACCCTAACAAAACTGGGCAATTGATCACCATCAAACCAATTAAAATCATACTATCTTTTAGTATTCACCTATTGTTCTCAGGACTGAGGGTGCTGGGTTGCTTCTCATGAGCATTGTTCAAGATACTTGCAATATAATTTGCCCGTCGAAACTACTGTAATAGCTCACTTTTGCAAGGTGGTAAACTGCTTGCATCAAAATTTCTGAAATTATTCCGGTTGAATTCTTTATTAACATTGACAACTGAATATTTATTAATAAAAAGTTGAAGTCGAGCAGCATCTACGTTCCTGAAATATTGTGTAACGCGTAGATAAAATTCAATTAAATACATCTTCTTCTTTATTTTTATCAACGAATAATTCAATTTCACCGAAATTCATTAAAACTTTCTGATATTCTGGACATCCTTGCAATATTTGCAATGTTTTTCCTTTCACATAGTGTTATTACATGAAAGCCTATTAAGCTACATAGAAACGGTCCCAAACCGTCATAGATCTTGGTTAAATCAACATATCTTTGATTGTTCCTGGTGCCTGTAAGTATCAAAACGTGTGGATTCATGTCTTTCGAACAATGTATGTGACCCAGCTTTATAACTGTTACATCAGTATCAGAAAATCGGATGGCAATGTTTTCCTGAGTGTCTACATTGTTATATCGTATACATGATAAATATTTTTCGTGTCAGCCTCTTCATGCTGTAGACACAATACATTTTGATCAATAGTAGATACAATTTTATTGTTAATGACAAAGAAAGAATGGCATTAACGTATATGAATATGACGATAACGTAGGTGAATACGGTTTTGAAACACCTTTAGTTCGCGCTACCTGCGAAAGGGTCCTGCTTTCAAGCTAGTAAGTACGCATACTCTCCTAACTACCTACTAGACTATTAATCATTGAAATTTCAGCTTTTCTAAAATGACGTAGATCTGGCAGAACCATGATCTTGGACTACAAGGTTTACTCTCGTATTTCCCTTTACCTTTAAAACTAAGGGATAGAATATAACTTGTATTTATAAACGACAATGTTACTTTACATTTATACAATATTATATGAGTTTAGACTAGTAGTTTTTGAGTTTATTCGTTACAAATGCCTAATAATATTAATTGTGTGTTGTTACATTCCAAATAAGGGTTTTATTAAATTTATTAAAATATTAAATTTATATAGTATGAGTAATGCGGTGAAGATGTAGTTTTATATTGATGAAAGAAATATTAATATTGGTCGAGTGGATTTTGAGTGATATCGTACCAAACAAACAATCAAATATTTCTTTATTATATTAGTTAAGATATACATGTATTAAAATCTTTCCTCGTTATAAGAACAGTGTAGATGCAATTTTCTTCGAAGAAGATGAAGAGGTTCCTTGTTTCTGTTAAACTATTGCTGGCCTCAGCGCAACCGGATTAGGGGCGAGGCCCATATCTGAACGGGAGGAAGATTTTAATATCCACGGGGCTCTTAAAGTAGAGGCTCCATAGACCTCCTCTTCATCGTATGAAAATTGACTACCTTCTGATACTATGATGATGATCATCATCATTCCAGCCATTGGAAGTCCACTGTTAAACAAAGGCCTTCCTAAGAAAGGGGGAACTTTGGCAAGCATATTAGCAATTGCAGGTGTAGCTCTCGCGACGGGAATACTATGCCCACCGCCCTGTGCAATCAAGCTGCATTATTCGGATGGTTGTACCGCCATCTGTCAGCTTTGGTACCTTAGTCGACACTTACGACACTTGTTACAGGGGGAGGCACTATTCCACTTTGCTGAAGGGTATGGAAATGTGTATATATGTAGAATGTATTGTTTTATAAAATGGACTGAAACTATTTACTATAAATTAGGTGATATAATTCAAATATATTTTTAATACGGTGCCATTATTTGTAAATTATTTAATAAAGAAATAATAAATATGACATGGCTGTGAAATATTTTATTTTTGTCTAATTCCTTCTATTATTTAGTACTCGTAGTGTATTTGTAATGCCACTGTCGTCTGATGTCTGCAACAAAAGTGATTTAAACGTCTTATCTTTGAGATATATCAAAGTACGATATGAGGGAACGTATGAAATAGTATTATTACTGGATACGTATATAGCTACACGCATATCAGATATTGGAAGCCCACTGCTGGACAAAGGGCTTTCCAAGAAAGGAGGTTATTTTTCCCTTAAATGCCGCTGCGCAAGCGTGTTGGCAATCGCAAAGTGCTTTCGCGACGAGAAGGATGCTGCCTATTTCCGCCCTGTACATCTAAGCTGCACTGTTTCGGATGAATATACCGCCATCTGTCGGTTCTGGTATCTCTGGAATACTATATACCTTTATAAATAGTAACTTTTTAAATTACCTTTCAGCACCATCTGTTAGAATCTTATGGCAATCGTAGTTAATTACAACATTTTATATGTTATTTAAATTGTCTATGCGGCTATAAATTGATGATTGCCGCACGCGTGTTGGCAAGCAGATCGCAGCTTTCGCGACAAGGGTGCTGCTGCCTATCCCCACCCTGTGTACATGAGGTACACTGTATCGGATGGATATACCTCTATCTGTCGGTTCTAGTACCTTAGTCGCCTTTTACGACACCTGGTAAAAGAGGTACTATTCTACCCTGCCGGTACCTAACGGCTAAGCACGGCATAGCTTCCATTCACTTCCGCTTAATATTTGGGCAGCCATTCTACTTTCATCCATCCTTTCTATATTTTCAGACCATCTCAACATTTCTTTCTATATCGTTGTCACAACATTACCTTTCACACCATACAGATCTAACTAGTATTAATCTTATACTTATTATACTTATTTTATACTTGACTATTTTCTTTATCATAACAGGCTTAGAACATCAACTGCTACATCCGAAGTAAGGCTAAATTTTATTTTTCCTGCAGACGCTGGCACTGGTGTCAATGATCAGCCAGCATTAGGGTAGTAAAAAAATATACAAATTTTGCCCATCATTGCCTTGTTGGGCTGGCGTAGTGACTACCTCAGCTGCTTCCCTACGGAAATGCTGCTGCCCATCCCCACCCAATTGCAAGATCTACAATATTTCGAATAGATTTACTACCGCCTTTCGGTCCCGGTACCGCAATCTTACGAGTATAGTGGAAGGTACTGTTCTAATCTGACGGTACCACTCGGTATGGGACTACTTTAAACCACGAGCAAAGCCAAAGGTAGCTAGAATTTATATAGGTTTAGAAAAGTGCCACTGGCTAAAGTGTAGGGTGGCTGCAAATAACAAATTATCCGACCGATGGCTTGAGAAATGTAGGCAGAGCCGTGCGCGCGAGCTTGTATTACTGTAATGGGCAATTTTCTACGCTCGATCTTTATAATATGCGTGTCAAGGCTTACAATCCTTACGAAATAAGTTTAGGGGTGAACGACAAATTAATCGATACTTTTTTTTATATCGAGTGACATGGTGCGAACGTGTATCCTATTTCCTGAGTTAAGAGAGAGTTTGAAAATTAAACCAAGAATGTGCTGATTTATCATTGACATTACCATCATCATCAAAGCAGCCGTACAAAGTGCACTGCTGCATATTCTTCCCAAAGGAGAATTTTGCCCATAATTGCCGCGCTAAGCAAGCATGTTAGCAATTGCACAGCGCAGCAATGGCGGTGGGGAAAGTGCTGCCCATCCCCACCCTGTGCATTTAAACTGCACTGTTTCGGATGGATATACCGACATCGGATAGTCGCTTATTTATTATTATTTTCTAACATAGACGCGTTCACCTTTACTCATCATAATAAAAATACTTATATCGGCTTGAAAATGATTTTTTTTATCTTAAAAACAATTACTACAACATGGTTATTATAATATAGATTATCTTTACAGCTGAACTGCTGGACATACACCTCCCCAAAAAAGATCGGAAAATCGGACCCGTGATTACCGCGCTGGGCAAGTGTGCCGGCAATCGCAGAGCGCAGCTCGGGGTTCGCGGCGGGGATAAAGCGGTCTTTCCGATTTCTTTAAATTTTTAATAAATTTTTATATGCATAGATAAACCTTAGGATAACAATTTTAATTCTGAAAATATTTCCACGGGAATTAATATAAAGTAAAGCGAAATAAAACAAGGCTGAAAGAAATAAAGAAAAAATAAGGAAAAACATTTATTTTACCAAAGTAAAAAAAATACTAGCATTTACTAGAATATAATAAAAAAGAAAAAAATGGTACAATATACATAAACATATATTGTACCATTTTTTCTTTTTTTGAGTATCTTCCAGAAACAATATAGATTAAACAAAAAAGGCTTAATGCTAGTTCTTTTTATTTTTTCCTGTCCATGGTACAGACTCTATATAATAGAGAAAATAGTAACGATTCTCTTCTCGAGGTAGACCTCCTTCAAAAAGTCGATTGCATTGCTAGCAGTGATCATATTGCTGTGTTTCGATTGGAAGGTTAAGAGGGGCAGTAAAATTACTGGGTCATGTGGCATAATATCTTTAATTCACAAATTTGGCAACGAGTCAGTGATATCTTTGTGATATCACGAGCGTCAAACAGTATGCTTGTCGTCCTGTTCTCAAAAAAAATTATATCGAGCGTTCCAGTGATGAGGAGATAGACCCCGAGCCCTGCAGGCCGGTAATGATAGATATTGCCCAACACTTGAAGGGCCATTATGGACCATTACCAAAATAAGGATGTCGGCTCAATTCCCGTGTGATGCGATTTGCCGCGATGCACTTGATTTCGTACAAGGAATCTGCCCCGGCCTCGCGCACGGCTACAAATTTCAACTCATTCTCATATATACTTGTTTCAGGTAAAATTTAAGTGAGCAAAAAATCGTATCAGTGTTGACGGGCCCGAAGGCGTTGATGGTAGTGGTCCTTTCTTGTACGCCAAAGTGTTCCAGATCGTGGGTTCGACCCCCATCCGGGAGAAGTATTTAGATGTTTTTTGTCTAAGTATTATCAAACGGAAACACATCTACATATTTGCCGGTAGAAATACGTGAGAGTGAGGTTCCAATGCAGACGACCTTCTGTATGAGGTCTACTTCATGTAGAGATTCTTTACTGATGCTGCTTCTCAAACTATATGATCCCACTTCTGATGTAAGTTTTTGTTCTTATGTATTTATTCCTTCTTATATATTTTTATACGATATATGTATTGCATTTATTTATACAAGTATGTATGTTACGTTTATTTTTTTATTAAATATAATATACTAGCTGTGCCCGCGACTTCGTCCGCGTGGAATAGTTTTTTGGGTACCATACCTATTTACTTCAAATTATATAAACTTTGAATGTCACGTTTATTTATATCGAATCAATGGCCTGAAAAATAAGTTTTAAGTTTCTAGCTCTAAAAATAGCGATCCATGCAAACAACTTTTCATCCCCCCTTGCAACCCCTGACAACCCTTATTTCGAGTTCAAAAATAGCCTATGTCCTTTCTCAAGGTCTAAAGATTGTCTATGCCAGATTTCATCAAAATCGGTTGAGAGGTTTAACCGGGAAAGCGTAACAGACAGACAGACAGACAGACAGACAGACAGACAGACAGACAGACAGACAGAGTTACTTTCGCATTTATAATATTAGTAGGGATTAGTAGGGATTATTGAATATATATTTACCACTAAATATATACTTTTCTGTTTCTGGTAATGGTTGACTGGGAGATAATGCCAACTGGCATTAAGTTCGCCATTTGCACATTATGTGCAATAAAGTTTAGTAAATTAAATAAAATATGTATTCATGTATAATATTTGTGATTCCTCTGTTATCTGATGTCCGTGACCCCAGTACTTTAGCGACTTATCTCGGAGTCAAGTCAATGTATGAGATATTGTGTGAATCTATTCAATTTATTAATATAAGAAACGCAAATTTTGTACTTTTATTGAAATTGAACATAGGTAATTCAATTAAAATAAATATTATACACGCTACTGTTTGTCTGTCACACACACAACGTAATTAACTAATTTGATTGACTTATATGCTTAAGCGATTGTATTGTCTTTAGTCTTAATGAATGTGAACATATAGCTAATGCTAAATACAACAACAAGAAAGAAAATATAGATAAATATTCTATTAACAGCTTAAAAAGGTTTATTTAACTCTGTACAGTTTTAGCTCGACTTTTCGGCTGACGGTTGTCGCAAAACCGTTCATTTCGGACACCTTTCGAATCTACTTATAAACTGCCTTTAAGCCTTATAAGAGCAGTTTAATTATAAACTAGCAGTACCCGCGAATTCGTTCGCATGGAATAGTAATTTTGGAGAGGCCTTTCTCGATAAATGGAGTGTCCAATAACACTGGTCAACAAAATTTAAACTTTTTCGTGCCACACGGACTTTTTTATATTTTTTACTTTAATTGGTGATTGTAAAAAAAATAAACAGTTAAAAAATATTTGCTAGCCGAGGATTTTATTCTATTATTAAAATATTAAGAAATAATACAGATCTCGTAAATCGAACGTTTATTTTTTTATAAATTACTTAATAATTTAAGATTTTCTTGAGTGTTTAGCTTCTGGTTGGTCCCATTATCCAGCAGTAATCCGCTAACATATTTGGCCTCAATTTGCCCTGGTACCGCTTTTCCATACTAGAAATGTCCTGGTGGAACCTCTCGCCGTGCTCGTCACTGACAGCCCCTAAATTGTCAGGAAAAAAATCCAGTTGCGAGTCTAAAAAATGGATCTTGAGTGACATGTTGCAACCCAATGCTTGATATGACAATAAGAGCTCGCTAACCAACTCTCTGTAGCTGTCACTCTTGTGGTTGCCCAAAGAATTTGCAACAACATCTTTAAATGCGTTCCATGCACATTTTTCTAAACCGCTTAATTTTTCTTCAAATGTTGAATCTTTTATTAACTCCCTGATTTGAGGGCCAACAAAAATCCTTTTCAATTCCTTCAAACTCGAAGTCATCATCCTCGTCAACACATAGACTTGAAGTAGACGGTTGTGAATGGTCGTTCTCAACAGACGTTGTTGCAACTGGTTACATTACATTAGTTCTGGCATTATTTTACAATGAGAGACTGGTCTTAAAGCAGAAGATACGTTAGGGTAGATAACTGTGTTTTTTCTCTAGTAATTTATACCCTTTATGTCAGTGAGACAAAAATAGCAATCCGAAACGCGATCTTGCTGTTCAGTCCATATCATGGGTACAGCAAACGGCATAGCTCGTGCACCTTTCTTCCAGTCGGTTCCAGTCCTGTCTTGATGGACATTGACAGAAAAACCAAAACATTGGTGATAACACTCCAGCACAAGATTCGTAAAATTTCGTCGTTGTTTTTTGAATGTAAGTTCTCCGCAGACATAACAAAAAAGGTTAGGGTTATTATTACACTTCCTCGACATGTCCACAGGATTAATAAATCACAAAAAATATTCAAATTCAACTACAAATACTTTTATGACGATTTACTTGTGAGCGTTTCTGTTAATTTACCGCCGTAGTACTAGTTATGAGTATTACCGTATCACAACAAATATGAGGCTGACTGACAGGTGACAACTGTGATTTAATGATGAGGGTAGATTGATAAAACAAAATTAGCTATCAAAGTTCGTGTGGCAAAATCAGTGTTGTCCAGGGTAATGAAAAAAAATTCGGAAATTTTTAAATTTCAAATAGGACTGAGATTAGCGTGTTCAAACAAACAAACTGTTTAGCTCTATAATATTAGTATATATAGTAAACGCGTATATATTACAAAGTCTTTATAATAATTCGACTATACGTGAATATTTCTTGGAACTCCTTCTCCGTTAAGAAGTATGGGGCAGGACATCAGGCAACACGGGGATCACAAATATACTATTTAAATGCATATTCTTAACACCCAGACACAGAACAAAAATAAATATCATCATATAAATATTTATCCAGCTAAATTTACTCACACAACATCTCATGCTAAGTTAATGTGTGAATTAATATAGCTTCCTGATTCCGAGATAAGTCGCTTGAAGCACGTGTGGTACGGACATAAGACAACATAGGAATGACAAATATAATACTTAAGATACATATTTTTAACACCAAGATACACAGATATGTATCCTGGGGGTCGAACACACAATCTTGGCGCATAAGACAGGATCGTTATCATCTGCTACCATCCGCCGTTAAAGGACAATAGAAAGTTTGAAGGAGATGCCTCATCTAGGCCGATCACACAATGGGTCAACGTTCCACAGGATGAAGTCAGTGAATAATGGGCCAAAGTTCTGTGCCAATGGGTCGTGTCAACAGTTTATCTAAGCTCTTTGATCAGCCGATGTTATCGCTTCGTGTCAGTACAACTTGAAGGCATTAATTAAAACTGGAAATTAGAATGGAGATTATTAAATTGGTGCCTAGCGCCTCCAACTGACGTTAGTGGGCCGAGCGACGTGTAAACAAATATGATCAGAGACGCGGCCGCGTGTTAGCTAAGTTCGCAGAGCAAACGGCCCTGTTGGCGCAGATGGTAGTGATCTGTGCTTGTACCACAGGTCGTGGGTTCCACCTCATCCAGGAAAAATGTTTATACTAGAGTGGTTTGATAAGTCAGTGAATTTTCCGCGCGGTTATTCCAAAATGCACCAGTGCTGCCGTCAACTATTATTTATTAGTGGGCCACTGTCAAATTTCGAGCAAGCTACGTCATGCAGTTGTGGTGTTTGATAGCCATTCAAAGCAGACAACCTCGTGAATTTTTACGAAATTGGAAAAAGGTGAATTTCGCGTGCTGATTAAAATGAGTTTCAGTGTTTTCTTTTTTACTTTTTACTTAAAAAAAACATTACTGAAACTAAGGAAAAGCTTGATAAATACTACGGGGACATCCAAACCATCAATTTCAATGAGAGCATTGAGAAAACCTTTGTTTGAAGGTAATAAAAAAAAATAGGAAAAAACTGGACTAAATGTATTAAGATAAAAGGTTTTTGTCGCAAAAAAAGTTTTATTTAAAAAGTCACGGATTTATCAAACCACCCCCGTATGATGGTATTCGTGTTTGTCCTGTGTCTGGTTGTTAAATGTTCGTATTAAAGTAGTTATTAATATTCATGATTCCTCTGCTGTCTGGCGTCCATAACAAGTCCATAACAAGTGCTTCAAGCAACTTACCACGGAGTCAGGTGTATAAGATGTTATGTGAATATTACAGGTGTCTCACATTCACTGTAATAAATTTACTAGGTTATTTTGCTGCGTGCAATTTATGTGCTATGTTATGTAAAGCATTATTAATAACATATACCAACATAAATAACTGGTGCGACGCTAATACATTGAAATATTTCATTCTAATCATGTTGTAATAATAATAATAAATACATTATTGTACACCAAACATAGAATACATAAAAAAAATATTAAGAAGTATAAGCTATTTAACGATATATTTTGTTTATAGTTAGCAAATTGAAGTAGCAATGGACATATAAAGTTTTTGAATGGACCAGGCGCTGCCAAGCGCAGAGTAAGATGTCCATGTTGGCGATTTGGTTATAGGTACCGCAGTGTCGCGCTGGCGCAGGATGCCTTCATCCACCAGTGGAGGCTTTATTTACAGAGAATATTAAAAAAGATGATGAAAAGGGAACACTTTTTTATTATTGCGTTATAGCTTACTATCGTTTCCGGAACCTCGGTTGCCTTTACGACACCTAATTCAGGGGAAGGTACTACTTGTATTCTAATCTGTCGATACCACACAGCTTAATTTACTAGGTTATAGACTTCATACAAAAGGCTGTCTGCATTGGTACCTCTCAATCTCAACTATTTCTACAGACAAATAGCAGTGTTCGCAGTATTCCAGTTTGAAGGTCGAGAGAGGTAGTGAAATCCACCTAGTTGGACACCTAGTTGGTTGTCAAGTCATAAAGTTGACAACGAGCTAGTAATATCTTTGTGATGTTACGAGCGTCTATAGGCTTCTTAAACGCTTATCACGCGGACTGTATCCTTGTTTGTTAGCCTGGACTAATTAATGTATTTTGAAAAAAATATTGGTAAAATGCTAGTGAATTCTTCACTGATCGGTTATATTGACGCGCGACCATCTCGCGGAACGTGTGCTTTTCAACATCTGCTTTAGGGCTCCGCACCTAAAATTACTATAATACTCGTAGTCTCAATCTGATGTGAGGTACCGGCATAGTACAATAGTATCTCCTCCTGTAACAGGTTTCATAAGAAGCGACTAAGGTACCAGAACCGACAGATGGCGGTACATCCATCCAAAACATTACAGCACAAACGCACAGGACGGGGATGGGCAGCAGCATCCCCATCGCGGAAACTGCGCTCTGCAATTGCCACCATGCTTGCCTAGCGATAATGATCAATCTTTCCACTGGAAATCCACTGGAATCCAAGTGCGTTTTTAAAAACAATCATTGCGTTTTCCTATTATGACTAACATGTGAATTTATAACTGTGTCCAACTGGATTCAAGCGAAACACGACCTTACCAAATCGCTGTACGATATCAATTTGCCTGCGAATGAGTATTGCTATATGTTGTCTCCAGTACACACGTGTCTGCCTGTAGCTTAGTGGAAGGAAAACTAACGATAAATCACAATGAATGCGGTGGATATGACAAAACAAATGAGGCACGATTGATAAGTCCCCTGTTTGCGACTAGCTACTTAGTTGATAGTTGTGTTGTCGAAATAGTACTCGGTTGACTATAATAATTGTGACCTGCGACTGTGCTTGCATGGTGATTTTAATACACTCGGTATAAAATATAGCTTAAATCAAATCCAATCAAAATACTCGTATTATTTATTTATGTAGACTTATTACAAGCACTCGTCGACAAAAATAATGAACACAACAGTTTTAATTCATAGAAATGAAGTACAAGAGTATATTATATTTATAATACTGATGACCCTGATGACACCTCGGGATCAAGAGAGTCAATTAACATATAAATTGGTCCTACTTCATACTAGTCTGCCGGCACTAGGCGGGTCTTGAAACTAAGTTTAATGGAGGTTCATTACACGAGCCACCAGAAAGTAACTTACAAGAAAACCTGGTGGTGGTAAAGCTTCCATCAATACTAAATAGTTAGTGTTAATGGAACCCCTACCGGCGGCGGCGGTAACGAACCGTTGTCTTAAAGCTAGGTTAAAGCAGTTTAATCCAAGGCAGTTTTGTCATTAATATAATCTTTAAAATTATAATAATAAAATATAATAATAAAAAAATATAAAACGTAATTTTTAAATTTTAGTTATCGGTAAGCCTGATATGCTTACATAATGCGCTTGACTCTCGACTACTCTTTAAAGGCATCGATGCCGCAGATGGTACGGATCTTGTACGCCAAAGGTCGTGGGTTCAGTGGGGTCCGAAGACACTTATATTCCTATATTTGTAATTCCAGCTGTATGATATCCGTAAACAAAAGCGCTGTAGGCTACTTATCTCGGAGTGCTTGGCGTGGCAATTATGGGCAAAAAATCTCCTTGCTTGGGGTCTAGCCTGTTGACCATCACAGAGCACAGCTATCGTGACGGGGATGTTGCTGCCCACCCCTGTCCTGTGCATTTGAGCTGCACTTTTTAGGATGGATATACCGCTATTTGTCACCGTGCCTTAATCGCCTCTTATGACACCTGGTTTAAGGGGAGGTACTATTATGCTATCTAATACCAGCCATTTAAAGTCCACTGCTGGACACAGGCCTCCTCAAGATAGGGAGAATGTTGCCCATAATTGCCGCGCTGGGCAAGTAAGCCGTTAGTCACCTCTTACGACATCTGGTGCAGTGACAGGTACTATTCTATTCTGCCGATACCTCACTTCCCGCTCAGATCCCGCGAGCCTTGCGGGCGCAGGATGATTACGGTCATCGGACCTCTCATCTATGAGAGGCCTCGCCCTCTTTGTTCTCGGTGGCGCTGGAATTGACGTCTGAGTAGGCCAGCAATAGGTTTGTCCGAAAAAAAAAATTATCCGATGATCGAGAAGAATGGACGAGGCTGCTCACCAGCCGTGTGCCCGTTTTTAAATTCGTGCCTCGCAGCGGGACGACGACGGCAATCACCCGAGGGCGCTCTTAGGCCGGACCTCGGCTCTAGTAGCTGTCGATGGGGTCAGTGAAGTTGTTTGCACCTAATAGCAGTGTTCGCATAGCTATTTTCCGGTTTAAAGAGTGAGAGAGTTACTGATTTATTACTAAGTTATAAGACATGATATCTTTGAGCCACAAGGTTGACAACGCGCTAGATATCCTGGTGATATTACGAGTTTTATAGACTGCGGTGACACTAACTGTTGTTGATCGACTAAGTCTTATAAAAACAAGCTCGACTGCACTAGTGCGGTGTGTTATCGGTCGAATGGCTGTGTCTGCACTACCTTGGCAGACTGAAATACGGATCTACGAAAAGAATGTATATAAAATGTTTATTGTTTGGACTGCCACAGAGAGAGGGCGTCTGCGGGATGCATGAATGTTTCATTATATATTATTAACATAATTAAACGCCATCCCAATTACAAAATTATGAAGTTGTAACAAAAATTTAATTATTCTTAATTATATGCTATTGACAGTTAGACGGACAAGGAATTGATCATATAAGGAATAATATTTTCCATTTAATGTGTGGAACCATAAAACTCGTGGAAAAATAAAGCAATAACTTTTTTTTTTGTTTCCAATAAGAAGTTTTTAATTCGACGCCATCTTTTTTTTACAGAAGCCTCGCACACAAATAAAGGTGGCTCTTAAAATTGAAAAAAAAACGCTCAACCAATTTTAAACTTAATGAACAATACTTAGAGTTCAATGTCATTTGAGACATTTAGACAGAATTGCTTTAGCAAATACTTATACGGCTGCTATAATTAAAAAAACACAGGTATCTTCGTTCCCACGACCGACAAATACCGGGCAGTGAAGTTTTTATTGACGTTATTGACGTTTTTTCTGGAATAATATTTTACGAATGTCTTCTAAAGACGACAGGACATATTTTAATATAAACGTGTTTTAAAAAAAGGTGTGAATGACAAAGGACACGACGCAAATGTGCAGCGACTATTTAATAAATATAGATATAGTGCCTTTCAAGTTAATCCATTTTTGGAACTGGTTACATTTAGTTTGAGAACTCATCCTTTAATTATAGCATAATCTAACTATACTATAATATAAAGAACAAAGGTTTGATTGTCTCGAAAAGGCTCCTAAACTGCTGGACCGATTTGAAAAATTCTTACACCGTTGGAAAGTTACACTATCCTTTAGTGACATAGGTTATATTTAGTTTCCAAAAAATACGGTTTCTTACCAAAACTCCGATAATGTAAAAGAAAACTTTCTTAAATCGCGATTGCTATGAAAACTATCGAAGTTACAACAAAGTGATGTACTACAATTTTGTAGAACTGATCATTATTTACAAATGTTACGACATCATATCCCTAATTATTAAAGTTTTGTCACAATACGCGATTGTAAAAATAATAATTATAATAAAACTGCTTTAAAAGGCTATTTATTTGTACTTTGGTATTAATCCTTATCAAAATGAATTATTTATTATTTAAGATCGCTTCACAACCTTAATATAGCTTTTCGAATTATTAGATTCAGACATTCCATTCAAAATTTTGAAAAGTGTACGCTCGGCCGCTAACTATGCGCTGTGGAGTTGTAGGCGTCACTGGGGCACAGATAATAATATCTAAGAATTAAATTTCCAATGTTTTTTTAATTCGACGCGCAACATTGTATAAAATAATTTTAAATTAGATAAACTACAATACTATTATACTAAAAAGAATGTGTGACCCGAAGAAAGGCTGAAGTCCTTCCTTAGCTTCACAGTCGTGCATTGGAAGGAGCTTACGAATTCGGTACTGCAACAATGAACGAGTACTGCAACCTCAGTCTGGAACAATTTACTAGAGACCTCTTAAAAAGGTAGTCTGTACTGGTACCTCACTCTCACCTATTTCTACCGCCAAACAACATTGCATTTGCATTGCCGTGCTCCGGTGTAAAGTGTAAAAGAGGCGGGTAAATTACTAGGTAAATGTGACATACTGTCTTCAGTTCACAAAGATGGTGACACTCTTTTGATAACTTTGTGATGACACGAGCGTCTACAGACTGCGATCACGTTAACAAGCGGAATGTATGCTGACTTCTGACATAAAAAGAAAACATTAGCACTAATTACTTGTTATTAATAGAACCTTTATCACCACTAGTTTTTCCATTTTGCCTGTTGGCATTGCCTGGAAAGTGCCATTTTCACGTCCTTGAGGGATGATTTTTGAAAAGAATATTTTACAAGTGTTTCATCTCTACCTTATCACATGGGACCAGATTTATGAATATATACATATATTTGTGGTGTGTATTATAAAGGAAAATAACAGAAACAGTCATTGAAAAACCAGTACCTAAGTGTCAACTGAATAATTAATTTTATAAACCGCACGCGATTTGTATCGACCTGCCTTATGCACCCCGAGTGAGTCATGGGAAATCTTACTACGGTTACGCATAGGTTTTCCTGGGGTAGGTAATCAGATAAAATACAAAACCTAAACGCAAATCCTAAACGATAAGAGTTAGAAATTGGCAATTTTGCAGATGTGTTCCTTTTAAAACGTAGAAGAGCACTAAAAAAGATTTCTGCAAGTTAATATGAAACTTTGCTGTTTTTGAAATAATCCGAATTAAATTCAAAAGTCTTGAAATATTTAAAAAAATTCACCATTAAGGTTGTAAAAAATGGAATCCGATCCGATTTCTATAAATAAACGCGGGTGAAACCATGGAACGTTGCTAGAACCAATAAATCACACTGTCTTGCGACGCCTCTACATTGACATCTGTCATTTAATCAAGCTATATTTAAAACGAAAAAGGAGGAAACTATACCTCGTTATAGTTTCCTCCTTGCTTTCTTGCTTCATCCTTGATATTATTGTCACTTGACAGCGGAGTGGTCCAGAATTAGGCACAATAAATGCGCAAAACAACAATAGATGGCGTTGATTATTTTAGGAACGTTTCGTCACCGCGGTGACCGGGCCGTTGACCTCTTGTAAACATATGTTTCACTCATTTCGCTTGGCGCGCAATTGCACTAAATTAGCGCAAAATTATGACACGGTAATCTCTCTAGATTAGGGTTGGCGCTTCTTTCTATTAACAATTATAAAAATTGTTATTGTTTTTTTGGTTACGGGATGAATGTTAAACTGTCATGCAAAATCTATTAAATCCTATATGAATAGATTTTTACTGGTCACTTATAATTAGAAATAAGCCAAATAGCCGAGAGGCCCCCCTGTACCAGGTATCGTAAGAGGCGGTACCAGAGCCGAATGATGGCGATATTTCCATCCGAATCAGTGTAGCTCAAATACACGCCGAGATGGGTAGTCCTTGTCCTCGTCGTGAGGCGTCCTCGATACAGAAGCAGCGCACTGCGATTGCCAACACACTTGCACAGCGCGACAATAATTGGCAAAATTCCCCTTTTCTTGGGGAGGCCTATGTCCGGTAATTGACTTCCAATGGCTTAATGGCTTCCAATGGCGTGTGAAAAAAAGAGTTATTTAAATAAAAAGAAATGGCAACCCTACTAAATGAGTCAGATCTTTCATACTTTCGGCACAAGTAAGATACATTTAATGTCTAAATAAACATATGTTCTAATCGACTTGATAAACACTGACGAAGAGTAGAAACGGTACAGTGCTATTTACAGACGATTGAATCCAACATCAATTTACTTTAGTTCACTCCACTTCACTTCACTTTTTTTTATTTATTAAATCAGCCGTGGACGGTCCACTTGGACTTTTTCAATAGTTGTCGCGCTAGGCAGGCACAGTATCGGGGATGCAGCTACCCATTCCCGCAGTAGAATATTGCCGTATTGATTTTTTGTTTATTAAATTCACATAAACCTCGAACATTGACCTGACTCAAAGATTAGTTGCTAAAAAGAACTTGTCACGGGCATCAGACAACAAAGTGATCACAAATACAATACTAAAATGCTTATTTAACTTCCAGACACAGAACAAATAAAAATATCCATCATATAAATGTTTGTCCTGGGTGGGAATGGAACTCAGGATCTTTGGCTTACTAGATAGGATCACTACCATCTGCGATATTGAGCCCATCCAAGTAATAACATTAATGTTTCCAATATGGAATTAATTAATTAAGAATTAACTATTTAAGCTACTTATCTTAGAGTCAGGTCAATGTATGAGATGTTCCGAGAAATATTTATTACTTATGTAAATATAAAGAATATATCTATTTATATATTTATTGACGATTTATAGTAGGTCAAACTTCGGTCCAAAGTTTATCTGGGTGAACTTCATTTGATCAATTGTCCAAATTGTTGAAAAATTCCAGTTCACCCATTAATTCTAAATATTATATGAATATGAAAATAATCTTTATGATATATGAATTTAGATTTGATATTAAAATTATTTTTTTATATTTTTTTTCTTTTTTTGACTGGCAATTCATATTGTGACGTACAACTTTGACATCACCCAACTGTCAAATTTAGTTTACTGAGTCATATTTTTTTTATCAAGAACCCATAGATTTACCCTTGACTTAGTTTCTAATTAGCAATCAATTTAATTTTCTTAGCTTATTAGACTAAATTCTGTAAGAAGTGGGTTGAATAGAATAAAGAAATAAATAAAAAGAATATTTGGAATCAGTGTAGTAGTTTTTAATTCGTCATCATAATCAGCCATTGAAATACACTGTTGGACATAGCGTCAACAAGAAAGAGGGAATTTGCCCATAATTGCCACGCTAAGCAAGCGATTTCACAATCGCAGACCGTAGCTTCGCGACGGGGATGCTGCTGCCCAACCCGCTCTATATCTGTCGCTTCTGATACCTTAAGACAGATGGTACAAGAGAGGTACTATTCTATCTGCCGGAATCACAAGATTTTGGTTATATCATAATAAATAAAAAAAATCAATTATTTCCTCTGTACAATACTAATTTAGATTACTATGGATGAGTCAGTATCAAATGTCAAAGAAATTATAACTTAATATCCAGACGTAATACCGTTAGATGAGCCAGACTGAGCGTTGGAGGTGAATGACAGGCTAATGATAGATCCATCCTATAGAAAACAAACAAAGTTATTTCGAGAACTAAATTATACACACCATTCACTTGTCTGCCCATAAATGTTGACTTTGCAGATTGCATATAAATGCTTATGATGTGATCTTCGAGTAGATAAAAACGAGAAGCCGTTGGGTATATCCTCATCATAGCGTCCATAAAACGTCTACTGCTGGACAAAAATGGGGGATCTGCCGATAATAGCCGCGCTGGGCAAGCGTGGTGGCCATCGCAGAGTGTAGCTTCTCGACGAGAATGCTGCTGCCCATTCGCACTCTGCCGCATTAAGCTACACTGCCTAAATCGCTATTTACGACACCTGATACATAGGAGGTACTATTCTACTCTGCCTGTACCTCACGGATAAAGGTGGAAATGCTAACAGAAGTTACCTATTACCTGCATTTTTAAAAGTATGACAGACAAGTGTCTATACCATAACATTGAAGAGATGGCGCCGACTTTTAGTATAAAAATAACACTAGGATATCACACTCATATTTCTTTGCTTCTTAAAATACTCCTTTGATCCCTGGGATCATCAGAATGTCGGACCCTCAAAATGTTTGCACATTGGCCATGGCCGCCATGTCATCTTAAAAGTAAATAAATGTTAGTGCTCGATGAGTCACCTCACATTTTCTTATCCGTAAGTTACCTTTTTACAATATGTTACCCTCAACTTAATGGATTAGTTTGCGTTCAGAAGTAGCGCGCAATATTTCACGGCAAAGTACCTACCAGTAGAGATTATACTTTACTACTTACTGTTCCTTTCCCTGGTACCCTCTGTACTAGGTTAGGATATAAGAGGTAGCAGAGGTACTGAAACCGACAAATGGCGGTATATACATCGTGTAGTTTAAATTTAATACTGGACTGGAGCGGAAATGGCAGCTAGTTCGTCGCGATGCTCTGCAATTGCGTACTGGTCAACACTGATTTTGCCACACGAACTTTGATAGCTAATTTTGTTTTATCAATCTACCCTCATCATTAAATCACAGTTGTCACCTGTCAGTCAGCCTCATATTTGTTGTGATACGGTAATACTCATAACTAGTACTACGGCGGTAAATTAACAGAAACGCTCACAAGTAAATCGTCATAAAAGTATTTGAATATTTTTTGTGATTTATTAATCCTGTGAACATGTCGAGGAAGTGTAATAATGACCCTAACCTTGTTTGTTATGTCTGCGGAGAACTTACATTCAAAAAACAACGACGAAATTTCACGAATCTTGTGCTGGAGTGTTATCACCAATGTTTTGGTTTTTCTGTCAATGTCCATCAAGAAAGGACTGGAACCGACTGGAAGAAAGGTGCACAAGCTATGCCGTTTGCTGTACCCATGATGGACTGAACAGCAAGATCACGTTTCGGATTGCTATTTTTGTCTCACTGACATAAAG